>JAIXHY010000012.1:976301-1042821 GCA_020449905.1 Globodera pallida
GAAAGGAGCTGTCGGGAAAATTTTTTGAATTTTTGGAGGGATTTGTTAAGAAAGTTGGTCGAATTTGTGAATTGTATCTAATTTTAAAAAAATGAGAATTTAAAAACCCGGCACCTACAAGAAAGCCTAAAAACTTTGGGAATTGTTTACAGAAAAATATATTTAGATGATGTTGAAAAAACAATTGGCGCATCACGGGTTTGAACCTCATCTCACAAAATTTTAACTCACAGCCACCACTCACCACTACACCACCGCTTTTCTCAGTAAACTCCCATAAAAAAGTTCCATCATTAGTGGTGTATTTTTTTCGTTTTTACAACCGAAACCGGAAAACCGGTACCCCCGGTTTTCGGTTAGGCCGGTTTTACGACCCCCGGTTTTCGGTTCGGTTTTTGGGCTAAAAAAGCCGGTTTTCGGTTTCGGTTTCGGTTCGGTTAACCGACCGTGCACTACCCTAGTTTTAACCTATTTTTTTAACGAACAGGGTTTGACGAGAGAAGCCCGGAAATAGCATTCATTTCGGAAAATTTTTGGATTAGAGCCACGTCAGTAAATCAATATTTTGTTTTTTTGAGATTAAGTCAATATTTCGACATTTTTTATAATAAATCAAATTTTTAGGCATTTTTCCGAAAATTTCTTGAAAAAAATTAAATATTTTAGGCACTTTTTTCAAAAAAATTTTGAAGAAATTAAATAATTTAATTTTTTATAAAATTTTCCAAAACATGTGAAAAATAATACATTTACAATTGTGAGAGGAAAATTAATAAAGAATGACAAATTTGCAAGGGTTTCACGCAAAAATTGAACGGATTTGGTCAGTTTTAGCACATTTTTTAATCAAATTTAGGCACTTATTGGGGTTTTTGGTCCCTATTTTGTCTTTCGTGGGACTCAAAGAGACGCGCACTCAAGCAGTTGGTTAGTTGGCCCTTTCAAAGCGAATAAAGCTAACCGATTCGTCTTTTCAAAAAAAGGTTATAGGTTTAAAACCTGTGAAAATTGCCATTTTTTGTCGTGGTGGCGTCATAACTTTCTTTGTTTAAGTCGAATCGCTTAGCTTTTGACTTTGTAAGCTTCTACTCATTGTATGCTTTCGAATGATACCAAGAATGTTTGGTTTGGTTGACTTTAAACAAAAGTTATAACGAAAAACTTCTCAGCGCCGAATCGTGCGCGCTGAATTGCGGGGTACCGGTTGCTCTGCAAAATTCTTTTCACTGTTCCTTTCCGGAAATATAAGATGTCTTGTTACGATTTAATAAAAATGTTCAGGTTTTCCATAACTTTTACAACAACAACAACAACAAAATTTAGCATTTGAAAATAATTTTTCCAATGCGTTCATTTCTTTTCTTTCTGAAATCATTCCATTTCCACGGTACATCATTTAGAGAATTAGCAGATGAGGTTGAGCGTACAGAACTGTGAATTTTTTTGGAAATTTTAATTTCAATTCTAATAATTAGAAATTACCCGTCAGGTCGCTGAACATTGTCAATTGGTCCACCATTGTCCACTTAATATGATTAAATTAATTCATACTTACAATAGAGACAGAAATTTGGCTACACTTGGATTCCAGAAGAAGCCGGATTCCGGACTACCGGAACCGATTCCAGAAGAAACCGGATTCCGGACTACCGGAACCGGATTCTAGAAGTAGCCGGATTTTGGACTACCGGAACCGGATTCTAGAAGTAGCCGGATTCCGGACTACCGGAACCGATTCCAGAAGAAACCGGATTCCGGACTACCGGAACCGGATTCTAGAAGTAGCCGAATTTTGGACTACCGGAACCGGATCCAGAAGTAGCCGGATTTTGGACTACCGGAACCGGATTCCAGAAGAAACCGGATTCCGGACTACCGGAACCGGATTCTAGAAGTAGCCGGATTTTGGACTACCGGAACCGGATCCAGAAGTAGCTATCGGAGAAATAATGATTGAACAAAAAGCGAGTGAATCAATGGTAAGAAATGTAACAACAAACAAAACGAAATGAACGAATCCGTGGTGAAATATGTACGTTAAGTAGTTATGATTTTTTAAATTAATAAAAATTTTCGGGTATCAAAAATTATGTTAACTCTAAGTACTTAAAAGACAATGAGCAAATCAATTGATTTGTGGAAATATATTTTTGCGATTTATGAAAGAAATTACCAGGCTTTTGTTTTCCTTTTCCAGCGATTCAAGGTTGTGATGTGAATGTTCAACATTTGCGCAATTTCGTCTTTACGGAATTGAGGATTTTCATTTTTAATTTTATAAAAATTTTTCAACAATTCCACCTTTTCAGCGTCAATGAGTCTCTTTTGTTTTTCTGATCAAAAGTTTTAGTTTAATTAAAATAAAAACACATAAATGAACAATTCACTTGAAACTCCAAAATGAGGGTTCCTATTATAAATAGTTTTACTCTAAACTTTAGAAATTTAAATAATTGTAAACAATTAAATTTGTGCAAATATTTTTACGATTTATTTAATTTACCAGGTTTCAAGCCTTTCGATTTCCTTTCCCAGAAATATAAGGTTGAGATGTCAATGTTCAACATTTGCGCAATTTTGTCTTCAGGGAGTTGAGGATTTTCCTTTTTGATATTATAAAAGTTTTTCAAAAATTCCACCTTTTCAGCGTCAGTGTGTCTCTTTTGTTTTCCTGATCAAAAGTTTAGTTTAATTGAAAAATCATTTGTTTTTGCGCAATTAATAAAAAATCATTTTTTCCAGGTCCAGATGTAGCCGGATTCCGAACCCGGATAATGCGGATCCTGCCCGGTCCAACTTCGGTGTTAAAGAAATCGTCCAAAAAGAAAAATTAAAAATTTCGAATTTCGAATTTGACTATTCTAAACATTATCTTTGAAAATAGATTATTTAAAATTTTCTAACAGATATTCCCAATTTTTTGATCAATTAATTTTTCTTCATATGGAGGCTAACAAAATCTTTTTTCAGGTTTTCATACTTAATTATTTCCCCTTTCACCGCTTCAGCGTCAGTGTATTTCTTTGTTTTTCTTATCATTAAAAAATAAAATGTTTAAACTATTAAATGAAAATTTACTTGAAACGCCGAGTTGGGTTTCCCATTTATAAATTGTTGTACGAGAAACTCCCAATTTTTGCGTAATTTTTTCATTAACTTTATTCACATCGTAAGACATTCCTTTGGTCCGGTTTTTGAATTCTTTTTTTAATTTAAAAAACTCCGCGATTCTTTCTTGTTTTTTTACTTCCGAATAAATCTTTCTAACACCTTTAATCAAAAAACAAACAAATCATTATTTAATTGTTAAATTAGAATTCTAATTTATAAAATTATTTAAGCGATATTTTATTAATTCTTAAAAATACAAATTTTTAGTCGCCAAAACTGAACCCGGACTGTGACCATCCAGCGGGGCCACAATTTAAATCATTTTAGACAAAATATATATCACCATTAAAATTAAGTTAAAGGCCCATAAATTAGGTAAAAATATCAACCAAATTGCTTTTTCCACATATAAATTGTTGCACGCGAAACTTCGTATTTTTGCGCAATTTTTTCATCGACTTTTCTCATACTGTACGACATTCCTTTGGCCCGGGTTTTGAATTGTTGTTTTAATTCATCAAACTCCGCGATTATTTCTTGTTTTTTTACTTCCGAATAAATCTCTCTAACACCTTTTTTAATGAAAAAACAAATCAAATCATTATTTACTTGTTAAAACGCTTTTCTTTTTTTTAATAAATATTTCAGTTTTTAATTTGAATGTATTTATACAAAAATTAATTAAAAAAATAATTATTAACCTATATTTTACCTCTTTTTGATTTTGAAGAGTTATCCTTCAAATTTGAATTATCAAAAATCGAATACGAATCCGTGCTTTGTTTTTCTCCATTCTTCCCATTATCGGATACAAATTCCATAAATTCTAAATTCATTATATAAAAATATAAATATTTAAAAGTACCGGATTTAACTCGTTTTTCAACATTCTCTTTCTTTACAGATTTGTTTAATGCGTTTTTTTGCTGTTTTTCGTTCAAAAATTGACCAAATTTAAAATCATTATTATTATTATCATCAGTTGGTTCGTCTTTCACAACAATTTCTTTCTTAATTTTCCCAATTTTTGGACTGATAAAATTGTCATTTGAATTTGTCGGTGATTTTTCTTCACATTTGCCGGATTTTGTGCCAATTTCTTCACTTTTCTGCCACAATTCAGCAAATATATCATTGGTTTCCTCATTAACGGCATTCAATAGCAAAATTTGGTAATTGGAAAAATAGAAAAAAATAAAATAATGACAGCAATACATAAATCGTGCAGAATAAGTAAACTGAAATTAAATAAAATTTTTTTTTAAAAATAATTTCATAAAATTAATAAGTCAGTAAATATTATTTTAAATGGGAAACCATCAAATTTATTTTATATTTGGGCACGTGTAAAAATTGATGTATTTGGTTCATTATTTTCTTGTGAATGATTAGAGAGGTCAGTTCTTTTCTTTGCGGATGTTTTGATATATTGATTGGGTTTTGATTTCCAATAACATCTGCTTTGAGCCAATTATGTAAATATTTTGGAGAAATTTTGCATTTTTCACGTTACTCTTTATGCATTTACTTTGTTATTTTTTATTACTTTTAATTTTACATCCATTTAAACCCGGGCTCGTAGATCTGCGGATTTTTCTCATTCTGTGGTTTTTGGAAAGGCTAATGAGGATTTTTTTTTTTGAAATACGGATTTACGGATTTTTTTTTGGCATTTTTGGGAAAAATGACAATAAAAAAGCATTTTCTTCAAGTCAAGGGCAACTTTGATCTTTCGTGCCCTATGCCGAGTTGTCCAGTGCCGAGTTGTTTCTCTGCCGAATTGTCAGTGCCGTGTTGTTCTTCTGCCGAGTTGTCAGTGCCGAGTTGTCCCTATGCCGAGTTGTCCAGTGCCGAGTTGTTCTTCTGCCGAGTTGTCAGTGCCGAGTTGTCCCTATGCCGAGTTGTCCAGTGCCGAGTTGTCAGTGCCGAGTTGTTCTTCTACCGAGTTGTCAGTGCCGAGTTGTCCCTATGCCGAGTTGTCCAGTGCCGAGTTGTCAGTGCCGAGTTGTTCTTCTGCCGAGTTGTAAGTGCCGAGTTGTCCCTATGCCGAGTTGTCCAGTGCCGAGTTGTCAGTGCCGAGTTGTTCTTCTGCCGAGTTGTCAGTGCCGAGTTGTTCTTCTGCCGAGTTGTCAGTGCTGAGTTGTCCCTCTGCCGAGTTGTCAGTGGCCAATCAGCGAAACCAGAAAGTCATATTTCTTGTCGTTTACTAGAACCGAACCGAAGCTTTCGGTTTCAAACCGACCGAACCGATAACCGAACCGAAGCTTTCGGTTTTAAACCGACCGAACCGAAAACCGAACCGAAGCTTTCGGTTTCAAACCGAACCGAATCAAAACCGAACCGAAGCTTTCGGTTTCAAACCGAACCGAACCGATAGCCGAACCGAAAAAATGTCGGTTTTCGGTTTCGGTTCGGTTCGGTTTGAAACCGACAGCCTTAGTCAGGATTTCAAAATTTCTCCCGGCGCTCCTATCGGCACCGCCAGTCTCCCCTAATTCCCCCATCGTCAATTCCTGTTAATCCCGATCCCGTTTTTTAAAAAGTCGAAATCCCGATCCCGGTTCGAGATGCTGATCTTGTTCCCCGCTTTCACGGTCCCGGTCAATCACGGTTCCGGTGTTCCCAAAAATCCCGTTGCCGGCCTACTCTAGTTACAAGTAGTCTCGGATAAATAAGAGCTTTCAAATGATACTAAAATTGAACGATTCGGTCCAGTATAAAAGGTGTTTTGTTTTTTTGGTATCCCGCGCGGGCTCTCGCAAATTAAAATGCGGGATTTTGCGGGATTTATCCCCGCAAAATCCGCTTCCGCACGATATTCCGAAAAAAATCCCGCAGCGGGATCCCGCAAATACGATTTTGCCGCACTCAAAAGTCTGTTTTCATTCCTTTTTTTTACCGTTTTTTTTAAATTTTACCACCGCATTAGTATGCATTATCAAAATAACGCCATTTCTGATGTTGATGAATCATTTAAATATGTGTGAATTCTTTTTTGTTGGACGCGAGAATCGACATGTTTAAAGATGAGTCATTTAGGAAATTAAAAACAAAATTTTAATTTATTTATATTAGTGTATGGCTTTTTTACCCATACATAACGATTTAAAATTTATTGAACATAAACTACGTTACATAAATACTTCCAAAACACGGAAGTCCTGGCAATATACAGCTTAATTTTGAAATTTGAATTGCCCAGAAAGTCGAAGTTTCGGAATTTAAATTAAAAAAATATATAAAAAAATTTGTCAAAATGTTTTCATAAAAAATTTTCAGGTAAATAAAAATTGACATGAATTTCATTGATCTGTTCATTGGCACTTTGATGCTGCTATTCAATTGCTCCGGTAAATAAATATTAAATTTAAATTTAAAATTTAAAAAATTGAATTTTTCTGAAAGCTGCGCTCCGATGCTTGCGCAACACTATCGGTGTGCTGCCCGGCTCTGATCCCCAGTTGGATTTATCGGGGAAAGAATGCGCTTATGTTTCGAAAGATGACTCGTGTGATCCAAATAACCCAGGAAACAATTTTTGCTATGCGGCAAATTGCTATAAAAGTAATTTAATCTTTTTTTTTTATCAAAAAAGGATGAGAACCAAAAAATCCCGGTGTTTTAAATCCTGATTCCGGGTTTTCTCTTTAATCCCAATCCCGGGTTTCCTTTTAATCCCGATCCCGGGTTTTTTTAAATCCCCGGATTGTCCTTTTAATCCCGATTTCGGGTTTCCTTAAATCCGGAATCCTGGGTCTTTAAATCCCAGTCCCGGGTTTTAATTAAATCCCGATCCCGGGTGTTCCTTTATAATCCCAATCCCGGATTTTTCTTTAAATCCCGATTCCGGCTTTCGTGTTAAATCCAATTTAATGACGATAAATTTCTATTTTTTCATCGACAAAATTTCAGACGGAAATGCCAAGGAATGGATCACACATTACGAGTGTACTACTAGCCTTTCGCCCACCCAATGCGGTCATAATTTGGAGCAAAGATTGAAGCGCATTTTCGGGGGTCCAATGAAATGTTCCGCGTGCAGCCAGGGCGGTTACAAAATAGACATGGACAACAAGAAATATGCGCTGTGCAATGGGACAGATTCATGCACTGCACAGCCGGCGGTGGGAGGCGAACCGTCAAAGTCCAAAGAGACAACGACGCCGCCGGCGCGGTTGCCGTCAACGCCAACGTCAACGCCAACGACGACGACGACGGCGTTCGGCATCATTCCATTACCACCAGATGGTGTGTGACAGGGAAGTAACCGGACTTTCAAAAAAAAATGTCCATGAAAGCCAAAAATGGCCGGGAACCCGGCGTCCGGAAAGTTTCGAAATCTCAAAAATTTGAGTTTTCACATTTTTCTGATCATTTTTCGCATTTCCCTGAATGCAGTTTTTGGACCTTTTTGACAAAAAGTCCGGAATTCCGGACTCAAAAATGTCCGGAACCGGTTACATCCCTGGTGGGTGTCCATTTTATGAGGGCGCTTTGAATTTATTTATGACATCATTTTAACTAACGGATTCTTAGATGGCACGACTGTGCACAACATTGCGCTGCCAGCAATTGTCATTGGTACAATAAATTTTTTTTTTTAAAATATTTTATTTATATTTAACAGGAAGCTTGGCAAGTGTGTTGTGTTGTGTCTTTGGTCCTTGCATTTGAAAAGAGTTTTGTGACCAAATGAAGGAAGAAAAGAAATAAAAAAAAAGACATTTTTGTTAACCGGAAGTTCCATCTAAATTTGCAAAAATATATTTTATTCTGTTTATTCAATTTTTATTTTATCATTAGGGCCAGGATTTATATGCGCTAAAAATGGCAAAGTGTATTATATGCTCCAAAAAGGCCAAAATATGTCAAAATGCCAAAATATGCACCGAAAAATGCCATTAGTGCATTAATTGCGTAATTTAATTCTTCTTTTAATGACAAATTAAATAGATGTGCATTATTTTAGTATTTTTTTGGAAAGTTAATTGAAAAAATTCCGATAGTAACCGCCAGCCAACTCATCGCCATAAACAGCCAAAGATCTATCTTTTTAGTTGTATTTTTCCAAATTTTTGGTCAAAAATGCCAAAATATGCCCGAAAGCTCGTCAACGCAAAAAAGCTAGGCCGTATTCATTAAAACATATAAGCATAAAAAACAACTAAACCCTATTTATCATCATAAATTTTGTTCTATTTTTCACCAAATCTCTGTTTTTTCTCAAAATCCTGAACTCTCCCATAAAAACTAATTTTGTTTAGATTTTAACAAATCGCTAATTTCCGGGCTAAATAAAACAAGATTAAGAAGAGAAGAATATCAACAAACGAAAAAACAACAAAAAAAAACAAGCAATTTGTAATGTTGAATAAATAAATTAGGGTTGCTCCCCCGACGCTTTGGGGGGCGGAATGTCGCGGAGTTGAGGGCGAAACCCGCCAAGCAAAAATGTCGTGGCCGGACTAAAAAACCTTGGAAAGCTCGGGCTTTGGGCGTGAAAACGCCTGGCCAAAAATGTCAGGAATCGGTCGGGGAAAGGCCTGACAAAACCAAAATGTTGGGAATTGGTCGGGGAGCAAGCCAAAATAATTCAAATAAATTGGCCGACTGTTCTACATATCAAATTAATTCGTGAGCTCTGAATTTAATTAATTCTAATTAAGCTAGGATTTTGATTATAATCAATCAATCAACCTATTCACGATAAACTCTTTTCCCTCTCCGAAAGTCGGGTGTAATTTATTAAAATACGTGAACCGATTTTTGAACATTTCATAATAAAAATAAAATTGGAGCCAAATAATGCCAAAAAAGGACTTTTACAAGAAAAATTCGTTTTTTTTTTGCATTTTTCTTAAGAAATTTTCGAAAAATGGCGGAATAGGCACAAAAAATCTTCAGAGGGTTAAAATAGGTATATGCCTATTTTAGACGCAAAAATCCCAAAAATATTGATGGTCAATTTTGGTGGCTCTGTTAGTGCTGATGAATTTAAAGAAAATGTTTAAAACTGTTTAGCTAATTTCTATAAAAAATTCAATTTCTGCACAAATTTCAAAATAGAATCGAAATTGAAGCCAAAAATGCCGAAAAATAAAGTTAACACACCCCATTTCCCTCCCCCCGAAGGTCGCGGGGCTTAATCAACTTTCTAAATATCAAATTCCAAAATTTGGATCAGATTTTTCATCGTTTCTTCAAAATTGAATTTATTTTCGTCATTCTTGTTGGAATACCAATCGCTGTATGCCTTCCGAGATTCGGCGCGCAATTGCTTAATTTGCTCCCATTTCTGATCATTGCCCATTTTGTGAAGATTAAATTCCAAAAGGTCCCATTCGACAATTTTTATATAATTTAAATGGGAATAATTCCAATTGCCATTTTGCACTATTTGTTTAATTTCTTCGACAATTTCAGGAACAATTTGTTTCAATTCTGGACAGAATTTATAAATGTTTAACAAAAAAATATTATTTATTATAAAAAATAAATTTTTGAAAACGTTAAATTATTCTTATTTTAATCTTACCGTCACGTGGACTGAAGTCGATGTTTATGGCTTTGCTGATGTTTACCAAATTTTCATCAAAATATTTTTTGAAATCGTTTTCTATTCTAAAAAAATTCTCATTTATCAAAATAACAAAAAATATTAAAAAAATATATTTTGTTAAAATTGTTACATTTATTTGGTTTATATTATTTAAATTATTAGTTACTTACGAATTCTCTGTGCAAAATTCTTGTTTTGTCAAAATGAAATGCCCAATTGCGAGTTCAATTGATTCAACATTTGGAATTTTGTTCTCCGTCGCTAATTCGGCCAATAAATCTTCAACAAAATATGCCAAAACGCAAAATTCATTTTCGGGATTAATTTTTATTTTTTGAAAGGGTTGCAATTGATTTAAATATTTCAGCATCACAAAAAAAATTTTTGATTCCGATGAATTCAGCCACATTTCATGATTTTTTTCCATTTTGCCAAGCTTTTTGGCCATTTTCAAAAGTTCGTACAAACTTAGCGGATAGTCGGACAATGAAAGAATAAAGTTGAAGTTTTCTATTATAAATATTTAATTAAACGGAAATAAATAAAAAATTTGATCTTTACCTTGGACTTTTGCTTGTCGTAACTCATTTATAATTCTATTTTGCATATAATCGGGCAACTTCCAATTTGGCAAATTAATTTCCACCATTTTGTGCGAAATGTTAATTTTAAATTCGAAGAAGCTAAAAACAAATTCAGAATTTGCATATTAAAAAAATTTTTAAAATACAAAAAACCAAATTCCCGAAAACTTTTTTACTTAAAATGCACCCGCAATTATCATTTTTTTAAATACCTATAATTCTCTGTATGTTCTTTAAGCTTAATGCAATTATAAGCGAATCCAAATGCCTTCAAATATTTTCTCGTCAAATCTGATCGTTCAATTTGCAACGAAAGACGAAATGCCAAAGAAAAAAGTAATTTAAAAAGTTGCGCATTTGCAATATAAAAATCTATATTTTCAGTATTTCTAACAAATTCGAGTTGCTCTGTTGACGCGATCATTTGCATTGTTCGGACAAAGTCCGGGTCATCGCTAATTAGGCAAATTGATGGCCCTTTTCTTAAATATAAATAATTAAAAATAATTATTAAATGAATATGAAGGACTAATATTTCGGTACTATGACCCTTTTCTTGAAATTTAAAATAATTATTAAATGAATATGAAGGACTAATATTTCGGTACTAACTTTTGTGTTAAGGTATACAGCCGTTCCAGAAAGAGTTCAGCCAACATTTGGGGGAATGACAATAATTGGTCCTTTCCGTCATATTTCACTTCATCCGAATAGTTTTGGAACACTTCAAAAAATATTTGGCCAAAATTTATAATGTTTTTTTTAATGGAACTTTTAGTATCATTGGTCGATCTAAATTGGCATGCGTTTGTGTAACTGTACTCCTCAATAATTTGATTTAAAAGCACCCGAAGGTCGTTTAGAAAGGAATTTTTGTCGAAATTTAAATTTTCTTTTAAATAATTTTTAAAATATTTCAATTTTGTGACAGTTTCATTATCACGAATATCGTAAAGAATTTTGAATAAAAGTTGAACTTCTTTTGATTCAAACAGTCCATTTGCGATTGAATAGTCATTAGACTTGTCGGTATGTAAATCATCAACCATTTTACGCACTGCACCCGCAAATGGTGCTACTCCTTAATCAACACAATTACTAAAACATCAAAAATAACAAAATATATGTAAGTTTTTAACATAATATTTATTTTAATTATTAAACCGCGCCTTTGAATTTTTCGTTTATTGCAATGACTTTTGTGTAATTTGTTAGCGGTTCATGGAACAATTTCAATTCAATTGCAAAAAATCTTTAACAAAACTAGAGTTGCGTGGGACCGGAACCAAAAACGTTTTTTTGTCCAGTAGTCCCGGTTTTTTTGATTGGGACTAATTTAGTCCCGGTCCCGGTTTTCCCAAAAGTTCCGGTTCCGCGCAACCCTAAGCAAAACTATAGAATAATTACATGTTCTACTTAATGATTACATTTTATTAAATTTTACAAATCTCAATAAATATAAGAATAAGCAATTCGAATTTAGTATAACGTCATATTTATTTAGTATTAAGTTTTAATTGACAATACCTGATTTCAAATTTATGCAAAAATTTAGGAGAGTCAAAAAGCTCAAATTCAACTTCATTGCACTCATTCTTTATGTCTTTATAGTATTTTGTAAAGTCGTAATAGAAGTAGAAATTTAAACGCTCATTAAATCCCATCCCAAAACGGACCAACGCACAGCAAAGCAATTTTTTCTTTGACGTTAGCCCTGTTTAATCAAATATAATTTTAACTCTTTAAACTAATGGTATATTTATTCAAGCTTAATTGATTGCTAAGCAATTTGCCCACTTTTCCTTACAGACGTTCCACTTCAACAAAGAGAACCCAAATTAAGCCTCGATAAAATTACGTTTATTTTAAACTACTAAATTTCGTAAAATTAACGATTTGTCAAGAAAAAATTTGGTTCAAAAATAGAGTTTTTTATAAATTTGGGGCTTTAGAAGAATGTTTAAAAGCTAAAAAAGCTAGGCTTGATCTGAATCCCCCTACAGCAAAAAATGGTGTCCTTTCTTACCGAAGTTCGGCTTAAACAAAGAGACTGTTGCCGTTCTGTTTCCAATGTTTTCAACAAAATACTGCTTCACAAATGTGTAAAGTGTGCGCGGTTGTTCTCCAAGTGCGCGAACATTGCTTTCGTTGTCCATTCCCTTTGCTTCAATTAAAATTGTTTCAAGTAATTTGTACACTTCAAATAATGTCAATGAATAATCGGAAAGCTTCAATAAGAATTTGAAGTTTTCTGCAAATTGACGTAAAATGATTTACAGGCGAGGCTATGTGATTCTATAAAATTCATACCAATGTATTGGTTGGGTTCCGATGTATGTTCTTTTGTAATTTTTTGATTTGTAAATTCAATCACTCGCAACGATTTAAAATAAGAAAATTGAAAAATTTGAAATGGAAATACGCTAAACAATCTCATTTTAATTTAAAATAATGTCAAAATTAATGGCTATATACCCATTGGTGTCATCATTGCTTGTGGACAACATTTTATAAGCCGACAAAAGTGTTTCTACTTGCCAATAATAATGAAAATCATATCTGAAAATAACAAATAATTTTATAATTCGTTAGAAAAATAAAAACACTGACTCCACAGAAACGAGAAAGCGCATGGCAAATGTGAAGGACAGCATCAAAAGTTGGTCTACCACTGCCCGGGGCAATGGCTCTTCAGGGCACAAAAAAGTTTTGTTGATTTCATTGGCAATATGTGGCACCAATGGTTTAAAAGTATTTATATATCCAATTATGTAGTATAAATCTAGGTTCGAATTTGCGCATACTTCTGGATTACTGTTGACCACCCGAAAATAGGCAATTTCCGACAAACAATTCACAAATGCGAAATAAAATAGCAATTTTCTCATTTTAAAGTTCAAATAACCAAATCCGTTGTAGTTTTTGAAAATGTCATCAATAAATTGACCAAATCTTTGGACATTATTGGCAGAATTTGTCAAATCCCATTTGTGGGGTGTCGAACAAACAAAATAATAATTTGTAGAAATCAAAATAAAAATTAAAAAGAAAAACTGCGCAGAGCCTATCATAATTTTCTAAAAAATTAAAATAATAGAATATATATACATATATTATATATATATATATATATATATATGTAAGGATGTCATTTTCAGGCAAACGCCTTTTTTTGCGCATAGGCATTGAAGATTGCTCAAAATAAATATTTTTTTCGATAAGGATAATGTAAAAAAAAATGTTTATGCATAAATCTGACCATTTCTCTTAGCGATATTGTCTTTTATTGAAATTGGCTTTACTCGTTGGCACATATTTCCAACGCACATAATCAGTTCAGTTTTGGCAACAGACAATGACGAATTGCCAAAACTCTTTACTATATTGATTGCTTATTATATTTTATAAAATATATTTATTTTATTATATTATTTTATAAAAAAATAGTTAAAATCTAATAAGAGATCGGATTTTCAGATTATAATCTACCTTTTTTCCGATAGCATGGTTTGACGAGGAGTCTCTATTCATCACATCTTTCTGAATTTTTGTTAGCGTATTTTAAAATTTTGGGTTGTAAATCATTTAAGAAGATCCATTAAAATTTCAAAAATTTTGCCTGCGGCGCCTATCGGCACCGCCGGCCCCCACCCCACCCCCCCCCCCCCTAAAAATAAAGCAGAATCTCAATTAAAATTTTTAAAATTGATGATGAAGCAATAACTAAATTTTACACCCCTAATGATTGTTTTTCCGCAACTTACATAATCATAAAAATGTTTTAATAGTTTTTAAATATTTTTTAATTAAAAGCGAGCAAAACAAGAATTTTTGAAATAAATTAATCAAATCTTCCTGAATTTTTGATTTTTCTGGTCCCGCTAAGTCCCGGTCCCGGTTTTTCCCAAAAGTCCCGGTCCCGTACAACTCTAGTATTGAGTCTCGTGGTCAATTTTGGGTCTCGGAGGTCCCATTCGACAATTTTTATATAATTCAAATGACCGGAAAATGCGTCAGAGATTATTAAAAGACGATAAAAAAAGTGTTTTTATCGGATTTAGGGGCGTAGACTACAATTCTAACATCCATTTCTACCGATTTCAAACCACGAACCAAATTAGAACAATTTTTCAAAAATTCCAAATTTTACAAAAATCCATTTTGGTCTCAAAATTATTCAAAAGTATGAATTCGATTATTACTTTCGTTGTAAAGCGTCTCGAATTTCACCCAAGCCAAAATTTCTCGAATCTCCTGACGTCTTAGGCTAAGCCTAAGCTAGGCTTAAGCTATGCCTAGACAAAAATTAAATTTAATTGTCATATTGTGTCATTCAAGAACTAAATTCTATCAAGCAATTAAAATTTAACAAATAAATTCAATTTTTAATTATATTTATCAGTGTAAGTGAACAGTGTGCTTACAAAAACTTATCATTGGCACATTTAATTTCAAGAAATTGAAATAATGGACTGATTAACAACGGTCTCATGGTGTAACGGTTAGCACTCTGGACTTTGAATCCAGCAATCCCAGTTCAAATCTGGGTGAGACCTCACTTTTTGGCAATCCAAGAAGTGCCTATATTGCTTTGGGCAGTTTTGGCACAGTTGTGGACACCAACCGACCCAACATTTTTAGAAGAGCAACTTGTAGCAGGAGTTGTCCCGCATATGCTTCCAAAGGGAGTAAATGCACGGCACGTACAGAACCTTAATTGATCAGATTCAATGATCAGGCCACGATTAGTAATCTCACATAATAAATGGCACATAACACGCAAACAGCGATTGACTCCGGCACAAACTGCCGACGCTCCAGTGCAATCGAGTTAATCTCCAGTCCTGTACAGTTGTACAGCCGTTCGTACTCGGCATGACGGAAGAAGAACAGATCCATCACGAAATTTAATGATCCCTAACTTGACAAAAAAAAAATGATAATCTGTGGCAAAAAGTTCTAATACATTTCGAACGCGTGATTAAGTTTGAATTAACGTTTTTAAGCAACTCTTCCTCCGTTGCCATGTTTACATTTTTTTATATGAATGATTCTGAGCCCAATGTATGAAGCGAGCACGTCAATGCGAAACCGACAACGTTGCCCATTAAATAAAACATTTACCTTTCAGTCACATTTGTGTCATTAAATTAAAAAGGCAAAAGCAAAAAAAAAAACTAATCCGACAAGATACAATAATCAACCAACGGAGGAGAAAAAGCATCATATAACCACCCAATGTAGAAAGAATTCGAAGAATGTGAAACGGAGTGAAAGTATGTAAAGCAAAAACTCATTTAGGGTTATTATGTTTTAATTTGCAAGACATCGAGCCATTTGTTCAGCCGACAACACGCGCACGCACGGTGCTAGGTCGTTTCGCAAAATCCGCCACTTTGGGCGTTTCGCAAAATCCGCCACTTTGGGCGTTTCGCAAAATCCGCCACTTTGGGCGTTTCGCAAAATCCGCCACTTTGGGCGTTTCGCAAAATCCGGCACGATGGGCGTTTCGCAAAATCCGGCACGATGGGCGTTTCGCAAAATCCGCCACTTTGGGCGTTTCGCAAAATCCGCCACTTTGGGCGTTTCGCAAAATCCGGCACGATGGGCGTTTCGCAAAATCCGCCACTTTGGGCGTTTCGCAAAATCCGCCACGATGGGCGTTTCGCAAAATCCGCCACTTTGGGCGTTTCGCAAAATCCGGCACGATGGGCGTTTCGCAAAATCCGACACTAGGGGCGTTTCGCAAAATCCGGCACGATGGGCGTTTCGCAAAATCCGCCACTTTGGGCGTTTCGCAAAATCCGGCACGATGGGCGTTTCGCAAAATCCGACACTAGGGTCGTTTCGCAAAATCCGCCACATAAGCGTTTCGCAAAATCACTAAAAATATTATTGAATTATAATATTAAAAAAGAATATAAAAATGAATATAATCTGCATTTGAGAATTTAAAGCGGTTTTTGAATCTGTTAAAGTTTTTTTAAATTAAGGAAACCCGACTTTTTTAAAGTAACTCCGAAGCCGTAGAGAATAAACTGGGGAAAATTTGGAGACAGGGGTTTGTTAGGCTTAGGCCTAAGCCACCCTGGCTTGGGGTAGGCTTAGGCTTAAACATTCGTGTAAACATTATTTTTGATGTAAATAAAAAAAAAATTGTTTAAATTAAAATAAATGGCGGATTTTGCGAAACGCCCTCTTTTTTTAGCTGACTTTCCGGAAAGGCAAATTCTGGTGCACTCTGGATTTTCAGAACATCAAATAACAAATTCTGGTTCATATTCTTTCCGGAAAACCTAATTCCGGTCCATACAGACTTCCGGAACACCAAATTCTGGCCCAGCTGACTTTCCGGAAAGCCAAATTCTGGTCCAGCTGGGTTTCCGGAACAGGAAGTTCTGCTGCATTCTGGATTTACAAAACATCAAATAACAAATTCTGGTTCATATTCTTTCCGGAAAACCTAATTCCGGTCCATACAGACTTCCGGAACACCAAATTCTGGCCCAGCTGACTTTCCGGAAAGGCAAATTCTGGTGCACTCTGGATTTTCAGAACATCAAACACCAAATTCTGGTGCATGCAGGATTTCCAGAACGCCACTTTTGAGTGTTTTCGGCACCTTTTGCATGTTTTGTGTTTTTGTAAGTGTTAAATTGCTGAAATGTTTGTGTTTCGGCACATTTGAATTGATTTGGTGTTTTTGTTTTGCTTGTGTTTTTGACATTGTTTCCTCTACCATTGATGTCATATAAAACAATAAAAAATCATTTACACAATAGGGATCCGATCCCCAACCAGCTATACTACTCACTGCCCACACCACTCACCAGGGATGGGCAAAATCGGAAAATAAAATCCGAAACCCGAAATCCGAAATTCCGAAATCGGAAAATAAATTCCGAAATCCGAAACCCGAAATCCGAAACGACCAAAAAACCCGAAATTTCCGAAATTCCGAAACCCGAAATCCGAAATTTTTTTAAGGGAAATTTTTGCATACGAATCTGCTAAAATTTTGAGTTTTTTTTAAATAATTATTTTAATAAATATTTTTCGAAATTCACAGTATTCACTTTAAAAAATTTTTAAGGATGTCTTTTTTCCAGCGGCCTTCTAAGTTTATTTTAAGCTTTTAGGGGGGAAGGGGAGGGGTCGGCGGTGCCGTTAGGCGCCGCCGGGAAAATTTTGAATTTTTGACTCAATTTGTTAAGGGATTTGCAACCAAAATTTTAAAAATACGGTAATTTTTGAAAATTTTAGGAATGGGAGAGGTCCGGTGGCGCCGATAGGCGCCACCGGGAAAATTTTTTGAAGATTTTAACGAATCTTGTTAAGAAAATTGGCTTTTCTTCATTTTATGGCACTAAAGTAATTTACGATCACTCAACTTTGAACAAAGTTATAAATTTTTTAAATATTTAGCGAAATCGTACAAGCAAAAAATGAAATGAAAACTTGTGAATTGTCATCTAAAATATTTGTAAAAAGATGGGAAATTTAAAAAAAAAATGGAATTTGTTTACACCACCCTAAATGTTCAGGGAAAGGTCGGAAAAAATCATTAACACAGTTGGGGACCCGAACCCACACCCAAAATTTAACTGACCCCAACACTCACCACTATACCACACCAAACTGCTCGGTTCCTCAAAAATCCCATTCTTAGGGGTGTAAAATCCGAAATTTTGCTCAAATTCCGAAATCCGAAACCCGAAATCCGAAACGGCCAAAAAACCCGAAATTTCCGAAATTCCGAAACCCGAAATCCGAAATTTTGCCCATCCCTGCCACTCACCACTACACCAGCAATAATCTAGGAAATTATATTTTTCGAAAGTACTTATTCTCCACAAAAAGTCGATCTTGAGGGGTGTTTGTTCAACCCCGATCCCCGACCCAAAAAAAGGTCGGGGACGGGGTCGGGGTCGACCAAATTTTTCGGGGACGGGGTCGGGGTCGAGGAGGCCCGGGTTTGCAACGTCGGGGTCGGGGACGACCCCTTTTTTGGGCTCGGGGTCGGGGTTCGGGGGTCGGGGTCAGGGTCGGGGAGCAACCCTAAACCAAATCAAACATTTTCGATATCATTCGAAAGCATGCAATGCTTTCATTGTAAGCGTCTTGAATATCAGCCAAGCCAAAATTTCCCGAATCTCCTGACGTCTTAGGCTAAGCCTAAGCTAGGCTTAAGCTATGCTTAGTCAAAAACTAAATTTAATTGTCATATTGTGTCATTCAAGAACTACTATCAAGCAAATAAAATTTAACAAATAAATTCAATTTTTTATTATATTTATCAGTGTAAGTGAACAGTGTGCTTACAAAAACTTATCATTGGCACATTTAATTTCAAGAAATTGAAATAATGGACTGATTAACAACGGTCTCATGGTGTAACGGTTAGCACTCTGGACTCTGAATCCAGCAATCCCAGTTCAAATCTGGGTGAGACCTCACTTTTTGGCAATCCAAGAAGTGCCTAAATCGACTACACCTGAAAATACGTTTCCGAAAGCAGACAAAAACAAAAAAAGAATTTTTTGGCCATCCGTTTGAATAGCGATGCAATTCACTGATGAAACATTGACAGATCAGATCGTCCTTTGAAAAACATTTATGACTAATTTGCTAAGGATTTTTGAATTTGTAATGACATTTTTTTCCTAATTTTAAAGATTATTTGATGTTTCCTTTACTGGCCAATTGTACAATAGCCATTAGCTTTGCCCCTTAATTAATGCTATAGAACATATACAATTTAATAGTGCTGAACTTGAAGTTAACACCCCATTTCCCTCCCCCGAAGGTCGGGGCTCAATCAACCTCTCAAAATAATCAAATTCCTTCCAAAATTTGGATCAGATTTTTCATCGTTTCTTCAAAATTGAATTTATTTTCGTCATTCTTGTTGGAATACCAATCGCTGTATGCCTTCCGAGATTCGGCGCGCAATTGCTTAATTTGCTCCCATTTCTGATCATTGCCCATTTTGTGAAGATTGAATTCCAAAAGGTCCCATTCGACAATTTTTATATAATTTAAATGGGAATAATTCCAATTGCCATTTTGCACTATTTGTTTAATTTCTTCGACAATTTCAGGAACAATTTGTTTCAATTCTGGACAGAATTTATAAATGTTTAACAAAAAATATTATTTATTATTAAAAATAAAATATTTTTAAAACGTTAATTATCTTATTTAGTCTTACCGTCACATGGATTAAAATCGATGTTTATGGCCTTGCTGATGTTTCCCAAATTTTCATCAAAATATTTTTTGACATCGTTTTCAGTTCTAAAAGAATTCTCATTTATCAAAATAACCAAAAATTAAAAAAATATATTTTGTTAAAATTGTTACATTTATTTGGTTTATATTATTTAAATTATTAGTTACTTACGAATTCTCTGTGCAAAATTCTTGTTTTGTCAAAATGAAATGCCCAATTGCGAGTTCAATTGATTCAACATTTGGAATTTTGTTCTCCGTCGCTAATTCGGCCAATAAATCTTCAACAAAATATGCCAAAACGCAAAATTCATTTTTGGGATTAATTTTTATTTTTTGAATGGGTTCTTGCAATTGATTTAAATATTTTATAATTTCAAAAAAGATTTTTGATTCCGATGAATTCAGCCACATTTCATGATTTTTTTCCATTTTGCCAAGCATTTTGGCCATTTTCAAAAGTTTGTACAAACTTAGCGGATAGTCAGACAATGAAAGAATAAAGTTGAAGTTTTCTATTATAAATATTTAATTAAACGGAAATAAATAAAAAATTTGATCATTTTACCTTGGACTTTTGCTTGTCGTAACTCATTTATAATTCTATTTTGCATATAATCGGGCAACTTCCAATTTGGCAAATTAATTTCCACCATTTTGTGCGAAATGTTATTTTTAAATTCGAAGAAGCTAAAAACAAATTCAGAATTTGCATATTAAAAAAATTTTTAAAATACAAAAAACCAAATTCCCGAAAACTTTTTTTACTTAAAATGCACCCGCAAAGATCATTTTTAAAATACCTATAATTCTCCGTAAGCTCCTCAAGCTTAATGCAATTATAAGCGAATCCAAATGCCTTCAAATATTTGCTCGTCAAATCTGATCGTTCAATTTGCAAGGATAGACGAAATGCCAAAGAAAAAAGCAATTTGAAAAGTTGCGAATTTGCAATAAAAAAATTTCCAAGTTCAGTTTTTCTAACAAATTCGAGTTGCTCTGTTGACGCGATCATTTGCATTGTTTGGACAAAGTCCGTGTCATTGCTAATTAGGCAAATTGATGACTCTTTTCTAAAATTTAAATAATTAATTAGTCAGTTTTTAAAAATATTTATTAAATGAATATGAAGGACTAATATTTTGGTACTAACTTTTGTGTTAAGGTATACAGCCGTTCCAGAAAGAGTTCGGCTAACATTTGGGGGAATGACAATATTTGGTCCTTTTCGTCATATTTCACTTCATCCGAATAGTTTTGGAACACTTCAAAAAATATTTGGCCAAAATTTATAATGTTTTTTTTAATGGAACTTTTAGTATCATTGGTCGATCTAAATTGGCATGCGTTTGTGTAACTGTACTCCTCAATAATTTGATTTAAAAGCACCCGAAGGTCGTTTAGAAAGGAATTTTCGTCGAAATTATAAATAGAATTTGTTTTTAAATAATATTTAAAATAGTTCAATTTTCTGACATTTTCATGTTGAGTATAATAACACATAAATTTGAATAAAATTTGAAATTCGTTTGATTTAAACAGTCCATTTGTGATTTTCTTGCCGGAATGTAAATCATCAACCATTTTGCACACTGCACCCGCAAATGGTGCCACTCCTTAATTAAACAATTACTAAAACACCAAAAATAACAATATATATATATATATATGTAAGTTTTTAACATAATTTATTATTTCAATTATTAAACCGCGCCTTTGAATTTGTCGTTTTTTGCAATGACTTTTGTGTAATTTGTTAGCGGTTCATGGAACAATTCCAATTCAATTGCAAAAAATCTTTAACAAACTAGAGTTGCGCGGGACCGGGACCAAAAAACGTTTTTTTGTCCAGTAGTTCCGGCTTTTTTGACCGGAACTAATTTAGTCCCGATCCCGGTTTTCCTAAAAGTTCCGGTTCCGCGCAACCCTAAACAAAACTATTGAATAATTACATGTTCTACTTAATGAGTACATTTTATTAAATTTTACAATCTCAATAAATAAGAATAAGCAAATAATTTCGAATTTAGTATAACGTCATATTTATTTAATATTATGTTTTAATTGACAATACCTGATTATGAACTCAAATGGAATATTATCAAAAAGCTTAAATTCAACTTCATTGCACTGATTCTTTATGTCTTCATAGTATTTTGTGAAGTCGTAATAGAAGTAGAAATTTAAATGGTCATTAAATCCCATCCCAAAACGGACCAACGCACAGCGAAGCAATTTTTTCTTTGACGTTAGCCCTGTTTAATCAAATATAATTTTAACTCTTTAAACTAATGGTATATTTATTCAAGCTTAATTGATTGCTAAGCGATTTGCCCACTTTTCCTTACAGACGTTCCACTTCAACAAAGAGAACCCAAATTAAGCCTCGATAAAATTGCGTTTCTTTTAACTACTAGTTCGATAAATTAACGATTTGTCAAGGAAAAATTTGGTTCAAAAATAAAACGTTTTATAAATTAGGGGCTTTAGAAGAATGTTTAAAAGCTAAGCTTGATCTGAATCCCCTACAGCAAAAAATGGTGTCCTTTCTTACCGAAGTTTGGCTTCAACAAAGAGAATTTTGACATTTTATTGTCAATGTTTTCAACAAAATACTGCTTCACAAATGTGTAAAGTGCACGCGGTTGTTCTCCAAGTGCGCGAACATTGCTTTCGTTGTCCATTCCCTTTGCTTCAATTAAAATTGTTTCAAGTAATTTGTACACTTCAAATAATGTCAATGAATAATCGGAAAGTTTCAATAAGAATTTGAAGTTTTCTGAAATTGACAGAAAATGATTTACAGGCGAGGCTATGTGATTCTATAAAATTCATACCAATGTATTGGTTGGGTTCCGATGTATGTTCTTTTGTAATTTTTTGATTTGTAAATTCAATCACTCGCAACGATTTAAAATAAGAAAATTGAAAAATTTGAAATAAATACGCTAAACAATCATTTTAATTAAAAAATGTCAAAATTAATAGCTGTACCCATTGGTGTCATCATTGCTTGTGGACAAAATTTTATAAGCCGACAAAAGTGTTTCTAATTGCCATTTATTATAAAAATAATAACTGAATAAAAAAATAATAATTTTTATATTATTGAAGAAATAAAAACACTGACTCCACGGAAACGAGAAAGCGCATGGCAAATGTGAAAGAAAGCATCAAAAGTTGGTCCACCACTGCCCGGGGCAATGGCTCTTCAGGGCACAAAAAATGTTTGTTAATTTCATTGGCGATATGTTGCTCCAATGGTTTGATAGTTCGTTCATAGTCGGCAGCTCGGTTGCCAAAAGCTAAGTTCAAATTTGCGCATACTTCTGGATTGCTGTTGACCACCCGAAAATAGGCAATTTCCGAGACACATTTCACAAATGTGTAATACAATAGTATTTTTCTCATTTTAAAGTTCAAACAACCAAATCCGTTGTAATTTTTCAAAATGTCATCAATTTTGCGAAACGCCCATCGTGCCGGATTTTGCGAAACGCCCAAAGTGGCGGATTTTGCGAAACGCCCAAAGTGGCGGATTTTGCGAAACGCCCATCGTGCTGGATTTTGCGAAACGCCCATCGTGCCGGATTTTGCGAAACGCCCAAAGTGGCGGATTTTGCGAAACGCCCAAAGTGGCGGATTTTGCGAAACGCCCAAAGTGGCGGATTTTGCGAAACGCCCATCGTGCCGGATTTTGCGAAACGCCCATCGTGCCGGATTTTGCGAAACGCCCAAAGTGGCGGATTTTGCGAAACGCCCAAAGTGGCGGATTTTGCGAAACGCCCAAAGTGGCGGATTTTGCGAAACGACCTAGCACCGTGCGTGCGCGTGTTGTCGGCTGAACAAATGGCTCGATGTCTTGCAAATTAAAACATAATAACCCTAAATGAGTTTTTGCTTTACATACTTTCACTCCGTTTCACATTCTTCGAATTCTTTCTACATTGGGTGGTTATATGATGCTTTTTCTCCTCCGTTGGTTGATTATTGTATCTTGTCGGATTAGTTTTTTTTTTTTGCTTTTGCCTTTTTAATTTAATGACACAAATGTGACTGAAAGGTAAATGTTTTATTTAATGGGCAACGTTGTCGGTTTCGCATTGACGTGCTCGCTTCATACATTGGGCTCAGAATCATTCATATAAAAAAATGTAAACATGGCAACGGAGGAAGAGTTGCTTAAAAACGTTAATTCAAACTTAATCACGCGTTCGAAATGTATTAGAACTTTTTGCCACAGATTATCATTTTTTTTTTGTCAAGTTAGGGATCATTAAATTTCGTGATGGATCTGTTCTTCTTCCGTCATGCCGAGTACGAACGGCTGTACAACTGTACAGGACTGGAGATTAACTCGATTGCACTGGAGCGTCGGCAGTTTGTGCCGGAGTCAATCGCTGTTTGCGTGTTATGTGCCATTTATTATGTGAGATTACTAATCGTGGCCTGATCATTGAATCTGATCAATTAAGGTTCTGTACGTGCCGTGCATTTACTCCCTTTGGAAGCATATGCGGGACAACTCCTGCTACAAGTTGCTCTTCTAAAAATCTTGGGTCGGTTGGTGTCCACAACTGTGCCAAAACTGCCCAAAGCAATACCCTTTTTGCCGGCCAATGTTTTTTGTAATTTTCTAAAAATAAATATTTTTGTTCATAAACCTTTATTTTTAAATTTAAAAAAGTATAATTACAAAAATAGAGGTTTCATTTCGTTTTGTTTTTGTCTGCTTCTCGGAAACGCATTTTCAGGTGTCGTCGATTTAGGCACTTCATGGATTGCCAAAAAGTGAGGTCTCACCCAGATTTGAACTGGGATTGCTGGATTCAGAGTCCAGAGTGCTAACCGTTACACCATGAGACCGTTGTTAATCAGTCCATTATTTTGATTTCTTGAAATGAATGTGCCAATGATAAGTTTTTGTAAGCACACTGTTCACTTACACTGATAAATATAATTAAAAATTGAATTTATTTGTTAAATTTTAATTGGATGATCACAATATGACAATTAATTTTTGTCTAAGCATAGCTTAAGCCTAGCTTAGGCTTAGCCTAAGACGTCAGGAGATTCGGGAAATTTTGGTTTGAGTAGGATTCGAGACACTTTACAACAAAAGTAATAATCGAATTCATACTTTTGAATAATTTTGAGACCAAAATAGATTTTTGTAAAATGGAATTTTTGAAAAATTGTTTTGGTTCGTGGTTTGAAATCGGCAGAAATGGATGTTAGAATTAGTCTACGCCCCTAAATCCGATAAAAACACTTTTTTTATCGTCTTTTAATAATCACTGACGCATAATTAAGTATTTTGCTTCGAAATTTAGGAAAATTTTTCAAAAAAAATTACGTAAGAGTGGGTAACATTTTAATATATTTGTTAAGAAAATTTAAGCAAAAATTCAGGAAGATTTGATGAATTTATTTCAAAAATTCTTGTTTTGCTCGCTTTTAATTAAAAAATATTTAAAAACTATTAAAACATTTTTATGATTAGGTGAGTTGCGGAAAACAATCACTAGGGGTGTAAATTAGTTATTGCTTCATCATCAATTTTAAATTTTAATTGAGATTCTGCTTTATTTTTAGGGGGGGGGGGGGGGGTTGGGGGCCGGCGGTGCCAATAGGCGCCGCAGGCAAAATTTTTGAAATTTTAATGGATCTTCTTAAATGATTTACAACCCAAATTTTTAAAATACGCTAACAAAAATTCAGAAAGATGTGATGAATAGGGACCGGATTTTTAGGTTTTTACCTATTTTTTTCCTAAACGCCCCTTGCTATGCATTGCTATAAACGAAATAAAAACGAAATTTTTAATAAATTTAAACAGTTTCGAAAATGTTAGCTATAAATATGAATTTATGTTATTTCTTTTAAGAAAATTTTAAAAAATGTTGTCATCATATGATTAATAAGGGGTATTCTTGTAAAAATGATCGAAATTGTCACTCGATGATGCCATCTTTAGGGGTGTAAATTTAGTCCCGGTTGGTCCCGGTCCTGTCGGGATCAAAAAACCGGGACCGGGACTTTTCATTTTTCAAAAGTCCCGTCCCGACCGGGACCTGAAAAAACCGGGAAAACCCGTCCCGGTCCCAATACGGGCCCGTACAACCCTACTCTATACCGAGACCGAAAATTGACTCCGAGACTGAGAATTGACCCCCGAGACTCGATACCGAGTGTTTTTTTGTTTGTTTTACAGGGCTGGGGGTCGGCGGTGTCGATAGGCGCCGCCGAGAAAATTTGCTATTTTAGACTCAATTTGTTAGGCTCCGCCGGGAAAATTTTTTTTGAAGATTTTATCGGTATTTAAAAAAATTGGCCATTTTCACTGAAAAGTTCCAAATTTTTGAAAAATCAGCCTAATCAGGCAACAATGGAAAATTAGGAAAAAATCAGGAAAACTCCCAAAAATCAGGAAAGGCCCGATAAATAAGGTTAGATGGTCTCCCTGATTGGACATTCGAAATTTGGTGTCTTGACTGAACTAATCAAAACCAAAAAAAATGTTTTCAATTCTGGGCTTCTCTCGTCAAACCATGCTATCGGAAAAAAAGGTAGATTATAATCTGAAAATCCGATCTCTTATTAGATTTTAACAATTTTTTATAAAATAATATAATAAAATAAATATATTTTATAAAATATATAAGCAATCAATATAGTAAAGAGTTTTGGCAATTCGTCATTGTCTGTTGCCAAAACTGAACTGATTATGTGCGTTGGAAATATGTGCCAACGAGTAAAGCCAATTTCAATAAAAGACAATATCGCTAAGAGAAATTGTCAAATTTATGCATGAACATTTTTTTTTACATTATCCTTATCGAAAAAAATATTTTATTTTGAGCATCTTCAATGCCTATGCGCAAAAAAAGGCGTTTGCCTGAAAATGACATCCTTACATATATATATATATACATATATAAATATATATATATATATTTCTATTATTTTAATTTTTTAGAATATTATGATAGGCTCTGCACAGTTTTTCTTTTTTATTTTTATTTTGATTTCTACAAATTATTATTTTGTTTGTTCGACACCTCACAAATGGGATTTGACAACTTCTGCCAATAATGTCCAAAGATTTGGTCAATTTATTGATGACATTTTGAAAAATTACAACGGATTTGGTTGTTTGAACTTTAAAATGAGAAAAATACTATTGTATTACACATTTGTGAAATGTGTCTCGGAAATTGCCTATTTTCGGGTGGTCAACAGCAATCCAGAAGTATGCGCAAATTTGAACTTAGCTTTTGGCAACCGAGCTGCCGACTATGAACGAACTATCAAACCATTGGAGCAACATATCGCCAATGAAATTAACAAACATTTTTTGTGCCCTGAAGAGCCATTGCCCCGGGCAGTGGTGGACCAACTTTTGATGCTTTCTTTCACATTTGCCATGCGCTTTCTCGTTTCCGTGGAGTCAGTGTTTTTATTTCTTCAATAATATAAAAATTATTATTTTTTTATTCAGTTATTATTTTTATAATAAATGGCAATTAGAAACACTTTTGTCGGCTTATAAAATTTTGTCCACAAGCAATGATGACACCAATGGGTACAGCTATTAATTTTGACATTATTTTAATTAAAATGATTGTTTAGCGTATTTCCATTTCAAATTTTTCAATTTTCTTATTTTAAATCGTTGCGAGTGATTGAATTTACAAATCAAAAAATTACAAAAGAACATACATCGGAACCCAACCAATACATTGGTATGAATTTTATAGAATCACATAGCCTCGCCTGTAAATCATTTTCTGTCAATTTCAGAAAACTTCAAATTCTTATTGAAACTTTCCGATTATTCATTGACATTATTTGAAGTGTACAAATTACTTGAAACAATTTTAATTGAAGCAAAGGGAATGGACAACGAAAGCAATGTTCGCGCACTTGGAGAACAACCGCGTGCACTTTACACATTTGTGAAGCAGTATTTTGTTGAAAACATTGACAATAAAATGTCAAAATTCTCTTTGTTGAAGCCGAAACTTCGGTAAGAAAGGACACCATTTTTTGCTGTAGGGGATTCAGATCAAGCTTAGCTTTTAAACATTCTTCTAAAGCCCCTAATTTATAAAACGTTTTATTTTTGAACCAAATTTTTCCTTGACAAATCGTTAATTTATCGAACTAGTAGTTAAAAGAAACGCAATTTTATCGAGGCTTAATTTGGGTTCTCTTTGTTGAAGTGGAACGTCTGTAAGGAAAAGTGGGCAAATCGCTTAGCAATCAATTAAGCTTGAATAAATATACCATTAGTTTAAAGAGTTAAAATTATATTTGATTAAACAGGGCTAACGTCAAAGAAAAAATTGCTTCGCTGTGCGTTGGTCCGTTTTGGGATGGGATTTAATGACCATTTAAATTTCTACTTCTATTACGACTTCACAAAATACTATGAAGACATAAAGAATCAGTGCAATGAAGTTGAATTTAAGCTTTTTGATAATATTCCATTTGAGTTCATAATCAGGTATTGTCAATTAAAACATAATATTAAATAAATATGACGTTATACTAAATTCGAAATTATTTGCTTATTCTTATTTATTGAGATTGTAAAATTTAATAAAATGTACTCATTAAGTAGAACATGTAATTATTCAATAGTTTTGTTTAGGGTTGCGCGGAACCGGAACTTTTAGGAAAACCGGGATCGGGACTAAATTAGTTCCGGTCAAAAAGCCGGAACTACTGGACAAAAAAACGTTTTTTGGTCCCGGTCCCGCGCAACTCTAGTTTGTTAAAGATTTTTTGCAATTGAATTGGAAATTGTTCCATGAACCGCTAACAAATTACACAAAAGTCATTGCAAAAAACGACAAATTCAAAGGCGCGGTTTAATAATTGAAATAATAATTATGTTAAAAACTTACATATATATATATATATTGTTATTTTTGGTGTTTTAGTAATTGTTTAATTAAGGAGTGGCACCATTTGCGGGTGCAGTGTGCAAAATGGTTGATGATTTACATTCCGGCAAGAAAATCACAAATGGACTGTTTAAATCAAACGAATTTCAAATTTTATTCAAATTTATGTGTTATTATACTCAACATGAAAATGTCAGAAAATTGAACTATTTTAAATATTATTTAAAAACAAATTCTATTTATAATTTCGACGAAAATTCCTTTCTAAACGACCTTCGGGTGCTTTTAAATCAAATTATTGAGGAGTACAGTTACACAAACGCATGCCAATTTAGATCGACCAATGATACTAAAAGTGACATTCAAAAAAACATTATAAATTTTGGCCAAATATTTTTTGAAGTGTTCCAAAACTATTCGGATGAAGTGAAATATGACGGAAAAGGACCAAATCATTGTCATTCCCCCAAATGTTGGCCTGAACTCTTTCTGGAACGGCTGTATACCTTAACACAAAAGTTAGTACCGAAATATTAGTCCCTTCATATTCATTTAATAAATATTTTTAAAACTGACTAATTAATTATTTAAATTTTAGAAAAGAGTCATCAATTTGCCTAATTAGCAATGACACGGACTTTGTCCAAACAATGCAAATGATCGCGTCAACAGAGCAACTCGAATTTGTTAGAAAAACTGAACTTGGAAATTTTTTTATTGCAAATTCGCAACTTTTCAAATTGCTTTTTTCTTTGGCATTTCGTCTATCCTTGCAAATTGAACGATCAGATTTGACGAGCAAATATTTGAAGGCATTTGGATTCGCTTATAATTGCATTAAGCTTGAGGAGCTTACGGAGAATTATAGGTATTTTAAAAAATGATCTTTGCGGGTGCATTTTAAGTAAAAAAAGTTTTCGGGAATTTGGTTTTTTGTATTTTAAAAATTTTTTAATATGCAAATTCTGAATTTGTTTTTAGCTTCTTCGAATTTAAAAATAACATTTCGCACAAAATGGTGGAAATTAATTTGCCAAATTGGAAGTTGCCCGATTATATGCAAAATAGAATTATAAATGAGTTACGACAAGCAAAAGTCCAAGGTAAAATGATCAAATTATTTATTTATTTCCGTTTAATTAAATATTTATAATAGAAAACTTCAACTTTATTCTTTCATTGTCCTGACTATCCGCTAAGTTTGTACAAACTTTTGAAAATGGCCAAAATGCTTGGCAAAATGGAAAAAAATCATGAAATGTGGCTGAATTCATCGGAATCCAAAATCTTTTTTGAAATTATAAAATATTTAAATCAATTGCAAGAACCCATTCAAAAAATAAAAATTAATCCCGAAAAATGAATTTTGCGTTTTGGCATATTTTGTTGAAGATTTATTGGCCGAATTAGCGACGGAGAACAAAATTCCAAATGTTGAATCAATTGAACTCGCAATTGGGCATTTCATTTTGACGAAAACAAGAATTTTGCACAGAGAATTCGTAAGTAACTAATTAATTTAAATAATATAAACCAAATAAATGTAACAATTTTAACAAAATATATTTTTTTAATTTTTGGTTATTTTGATAAATGAGAATTCTTTTAGAACTGAAAACGATGTCAAAAAATATTTTGATGAAAATTTGGGAAACATCAGCAAGGCCATAAACATCGATTTTAATCCATGTGACGGTAAGACTAAATAAGATAATTAACGTTTTAAAAATATTTTATTTTTAATAATAAATAATATTTTTTGTTAAACATTTATAAATTCTGTCCAGAATTGAAACAAATTGTTCCTGAAATTGTCGAAGAAATTAAACAAATAGTGCAAAATGGCAATTGGAATTATTCCCATTTAAATTATATAAAAATTGTCGAATGGGACCTTTTGGAATTCAATCTTCACAAAATGGGCAATGATCAGAAATGGGAGCAAATTAAGCAATTGCGCGCCGAATCTCGGAAGGCATACAGCGATTGGTATTCCAACAAGAATGACGAAAATAAATTCAATTTTGAAGAAACGATGAAAAATCTGATCCAAATTTTGGAAGGAATTTGATTATTTTGAGAGGTTGATTGAGCCCCGACCTTCGGGGGAGGGAAATGGGGTGTTAACTTCAAGTTCAGCACTATTAAATTGTATATGTTCTATAGCATTAATTAAGGGGCAAAGCTAATGGCTATTGTACAATTGGCCAGTAAAGGAAACATCAAATAATCTTTAAAATTAGGAAAAAAATGTCATTACAAATTCAAAAATCCTTAGCAAATTAGTCATAAATGTTTTCAAAGGACGATCTGATCTGTCAATGTTTCATCAGTGAATTGCATCGCTATTCAAACGGATGGCCAAAAAAAAAATTCTTTTTTTGTTTTTGTCTGCTTTCGGAAACGTATTTTCAGGTGTAGTCGATTTAGGCACTTCTTGGATTGCCAAAAAGTGAGGTCTCACCCAGATTTGAACTGGGATTGCTGGATTCAGAGTCCAGAGTGCTAACCGTTACACCATGAGACCGTTGTTAATCAGTCCATTATTTCGATTTCTTGAAATTGAATGTGCCAATGATAAGTTTTTGTAAGCACACTGTTCACTTACACTGATAAATATAATAAAAAATTGAATTTATTTGTTAAATTTTATTTGCTTGATAGTAGTTCTTGAATGACACAATATGACAATTAAATTTAGTTTTTGACTAAGCATAGCTTAAGCCTAGCTTAGGCTTAGCCTAAGACGTCAGGAGATTCGGGAAATTTTGGCTTGGCTGATATTCAAGACGCTTACAATGAAAGCATTGCATGCTTTCGAATGATATCGAAAATGTTTGATTTGGTTTAGGGTTGCTCCCCGACCCTGACCCCGACCCCCGAACCCCGACCCCGAGCCCAAAAAAGGGGTCGTCCCCGACCCCGACGTTGCAAACCCGGGCCTCCTCGACCCCGACCCCGTCCCCGAAAAATTCTCTTTCAAATTTCCCGCCTGTGCTGATTGATGATCGCAAAACATACACTTAATATTTTTTAACATTATACATTTAAAAAAGCTTTTTATTCGTTCACTTTAAACGGCTTCACACCGGTGTGGGTGCGCATGTGCAGTTTCAAATTGCAAGCGTGTGCTGATTGATGGCCGCAAATGGTGCACTAAATATTTAAATGTATTTTAAATTCGTTTATTTATTTTCCCGTTCTTTTCTTTACTTACTTTGAATTCCCTCCCCACGCCCGTGTGGGTGCGCGAATGTTTTTTTGTCGATTCTTCCTCCTCTTCTTCATCCGGCATTTCTTCCTTCTCTTCATCCGTTGATTCTTCCTCTTCTTTATCTTTTGTTTCTTCTTCTTCATCCATCATTTCTTCTTCCTCTTCATGTTTTCTTCCTTCTTCTTCATCCATCAGTTCTTCTTCCTCTTCATGTAGACTTCCTTCTTCATCCGTCGATTCTTCTTCCTCTTCATGTTTTCTTCCTTCTTCATCAGTCAATTCTTCCTCCCCTTCTCGAACGCCGCGCTCTTCATGGAGTTCATCTACCATTAAAAGCTGCTGTCCACCATTATCGTTCACATCATTATTGTTTCCTGTGAATTTTAATAAACTTTTAAAATTTTCAACATAAACATTCTTATCTAAAATTACTGCCGAGTTTTCAAATCATGTTATCAAAAATTTTCCACTCGGCTAAAAATGGAATAATCTGTCTCATTCCATAAAGCATTTCCAAATACTGCAAAAAAAATACGGGCATTTTCAATTTATTCAGGAATAATGATTAAAAGGAATTAAAAGGGACCAAATTGAAATTACTAAAAAAATAAAATTTCATACAAATTTTTATTTTGCGTGTTGTAAATTTTCAAATTAATTTTCTGTGTCTTTTTTGATCTCAGATTATTGCTAACCTCTGTGCCCCCCGCAAAACTTAATAAAAGAACCAAATGATTTTTTTGTTATGGATTCGTTGTATTTATGGGTCATTTTTGAATCTTTTAAGTGATGTCGGGCAAAATTGTGACGCGGCAAAATGTGTCATCATTTGATTAATCACTTTGTAATATTAAATTCTAAAATCTAATAAAATCTAATAAAATTGATGTCAAAAATCTTAGAAACTTTCCCCGAGCCCGGCTTGAGCTTCGACCGAGATCTCGAGACGAGATTCTCGAAAAATCTTGGAGCTCAAAAAATCTCGAGCCGGAACAGTCGAGACTCGAGATTTTTGATAAAATATAATTTTTTTTTTCAGAATTTTCCAATAGGGGTAAGAAGGGAGCACTAGAAGCTTGTCTGCAAAATTTGGTCACGAAATTGGAGTGAGTGCAAAATTCAGTTTCTTAAAAAACATATTTGCATTAATTTATGTTTAGAATTTTAGAAAATCCAATTTTGTATCAATGACAGTCTAATTTTTAAACCAGCTATAACTAATATTAATTCAAAATTTTATTGTGAATTTTCTAGCTAATGTAAAGTTTGAATTTTTAATATTTTTTTTACAAATGCCCTTTCTTTTTTAATTAACAGTAGCAATGCCAACAACAGTCATTGTAAAACATCACAACATTTCTGTGCTGCGGCCAATTGCATTTATTGTAAGGATTGGATTAATGAATTAAATTTAAATATTTTGATGAAAACAATTACAAATAAATATATTCAAATTTTAATATTTATCGCAGTGCCTCTGGAAAGGCATTTTTGCACACGATAATTGCATTAATCAAAATTTTAATTATTGCAGTAGACTCGGACTTCAAAAAGGCAATTAAAAACGTTACATTTTGGGGATGCGTGGAGATTAATGAGTCAGGGTGCGGATTGGCAGAGCGTGCGGACGATGTGCTGTGCGATCCATGCTTCGTTGGTGAGAAAGATGTGGGCACGATGGCTATACCGGAGATAAACAAATAAAACAAATCAATTTTAAATATTTAAATTAAGTTTTTTTAGTTTTCCCAATTGACATTTCTTAATTAATATTTTTTTCATTGAAAATTAACATTTCGCACAAAATTGCATTAATTTGCCAAATTGGAAGTTGCCCGATTATATGCAAAATAGAATTATAAATAAGTTACGGCAGGCAAAAGTCGAAGGTAAAATTAATCACTTTTATTAAAATTCTAAATTTATTTCCGTTTAATTGAATATTTATAACAGAAAACTTCAAATTTTTGCTTTCATTGTCCGTCGACCCGCCAACTTTGTACGAACTTTTGAAAATGGCTAAAAAACTTGGCAACATTGAACTGTGTGAAAAAAATGGCGCAAAAATCATTTGGTTCTTTTATTAAGTTTTGCGGGGGGCACAGAGGTTAGCAATAATCTGAGATCAAAAAAGACACAGAAAATTAATTTGAAAATTTACAACACGCAAAATAAAAATTTGTATGAAATTTTATTTTTTTAGTAATTTCAATTTGGTCCCTTTTAATTCCTTTTAATCATTATTCCTGAATAAATTGAAAATGCCCGTATTTTTTTTGCAGTATTTGGAAATGCTTTATGGAATGAGACAGATTATTCCATTTTTAGCCGAGTGGAAAATTTTTGATAACATGATTTGAAAACTCGGCAGTAATTTTAGATAAGAATGTTTATGTTGAAAATTTTAAAAGTTTATTAAAATTCACAGGAAACAATAATGATGTGAACGATAATGGTGGACAGCAGCTTTTAATGGTAGATGAACTCCATGAAGAGCGCGGCGTTCGAGAAGGGGAGGAAGAATTGACTGATGAAGAAGGAAGAAAACATGAAGAGGAAGAAGAATCGACGGATGAAGAAGGAAGTCTACATGAAGAGGAAGAAGAACTGATGGATGAAGAAGAAGGAAGAAAACATGAAGAGGAAGAAGAAATGATGGATGAAGAAGAAGAAACAAAAGATAAAGAAGAGGAAGAATCAACGGATGAAGAGAAGGAAGAAATGCCGGATGAAGAAGAGGAGGAAGAATCGACAAAAAAACATTCGCGCACCCACACGGGCGTGGGGAGGGAATTCAAAGTAAGTAAAGAAAAGAACGGGAAAATAAATAAACGAATTTAAAATACATTTAAATATTTAGTGCACCATTTGCGGCCATCAATCAGCACACGCTTGCAATTTGAAACTGCACATGCGCACCCACACCGGTGTGAAGCCGTTTAAAGTGAACGAATAAAAGCTTTTTTAAATGTATAATGTTAAAAAATATTAAGTGTATGTTTTGCGATCATCAATCAGCACAGGCGGGAAATTTGAAAGAGCACATGCGCACCCACACGGGTGAGAAGCCATTTGAGGTAAATGGACAAATTATGTCTTTAAATAAATTTTTAAATATTTATTTAGTGCACCAAATGCGGTCATCGATTTTCCCAATCAAGTGGTCTGAAACAGCACATGCTCACCCACACGGTTATGGTGAAGACATTCAAAGTAAGTGAAAGAAAAAACTAATTTTTTTACATCATTAATATATTATTAGTGCACCATTTGCGGCCATCGATCAGCACGCGCTGCCGATCTGAAACTGCACATGCGCACCCACACCGGGCGAGAAGCCGTTCAAAGTGAGCAAATAAAATCATTTAAAAATGTTTATTAATATTTAATTTAGTGCGCCATTTGCGGTCATCAATCAGCACAAGCGGGAAATTTGAAACAGCACATGCACACCACCCACACGGACACGGGTGACAAGCGTCGGCACTTGCGCCAGCTTATTAAAGAAATCTTTCTGTTGGAAAAACGGAATTATATTTTTGCGATAAATATACAAATGTTTTAATTTATTTTGGCTTTTTATTTTCGATTACATTTTCTCTTTTACCTTTATTTTTGATTAAAGGTTATAAAATCACAATAGAAAATCTGCCAATATGGTCATTAAAACGAATCCTATTAACCTTTACTATTTTAAATTTTGTCTAAAAGTTTATTCATCAGAATTCGAATTGCGGTGGCCATTGGCCGCAGCATCGCGGCAATAGCAAAGGTCGACCAGCGCCATGCTGTTCTTGCAATTGATTTCAGCGCTTAAATTCTTGGGAAATCAATTTAAATTTCTAAAAATTATCGGACAATTGGTCAATTTCAAATTTTTTTTAAACTTATCTTAATCAACCATCATTTTTGGAATTTTAATTTTTTGCTCAGCAAAATTGGGTGAATTTTTTAAAGAAAGCTAATCTCAGCTTAAAGTTGAGATATTCAAATAAAATAAAGTTTAAAAAGCGCTATTCTTTTTACTTCTCGAGCGAAACCAAAGCACAAATTGTTGAAAGCCGTTTTTATTAATTATTTTAAAAAAAAGAATCGGACACAATTTGAGAGTTAGACGACTATTTTATAAAATAAATTGGGCAATTGTGATTCACGGCATACCGGAGTAAAAAATTCGTACAATTCAAAAAATCTGTAATTTTCGAGGCAAGCCTAAAATCCTTCTTGGCAAAAGGAAATAAAGATCGGTGCAATATTTGTTCAATAAAAATTTTGTTTCTCATCTTCCACAACTGCTGGACCAATTCGGCACTCTTCAATTGCACTTTTATCATTAAAACTGAGCACAATTGGGACGGTTCCTTCGTTGAAATGAATCCGACATGGCGCAACAGCAAACACTTGACATTCATAGAAAATGTACACCTATTATATATGCGGGATACCAATGTTAAATTTAAATTGTTAAGATTTATATTATTGCATACATACCCTATTAGACGAATAAAGTATAATTTACAAAAATGTATAATTTTCCTTAAAAAATTTTGCCATACTCCCGCTAATTAATTTTTAAGTGATCACAAAAGAATGACGTTTACAGGAAAATCAATTTTGAAAAAAAGAAATGTTTTGGTAATTGTTTCGAATGGGTCTCGGGGTTCAAGTTCGAGCCGAAATGGAGGTCAGCTTCTTTGGTCAAACTCACTTTTCCAATTTCAAGTTCATGTTCAATACGAGCCTGTTGATGCCACCAAGCGTGCAATTCAATCTTTGTTCCTGCATCATTGTCCAATAAAATCTGATTAAAAATACACTTTTTTTTTATTAAAAAAATTTGGGGTTGGCACGCAAAAACAACACACGCCTTGAAGAACTGGCACTGCACATTGGACGCATAGCCTTGATCAGTCGCTGTGCAGTGATCAATTCGCGCAACACGGAGCACCAACTCATCAGCGAAGGTCCACCACTCGTCATCGCCGGCAAACTGCAGAATGCATTCATTGGTGGTCATCTCTTGGAAACTGTTTAGTTTTAATTCATCGTCTAATTGTATAAGTACCAAATATGTATTTAAAATGTAATTATAATATAAAATAAACCACAACTAATTTATTGGTCAATAAAACAATGTAACTGATCCCTTTAAAAGGCCGAAGAATTCGAATCTGTAAGCAAATTATGATCTAATTAAATCCAAAAATTTACCATAAATTAAATTTTTGAATATAGAATTTTTTTAAGCAAAATTGACGGAAAAAAAAAATCCAAATTCGAATTCGTTATTAGGAGAATATGAAAATTGAGATTAAATTTTGGGTTTAGATTACATAAAAAACATCAAAATTTAGCACTCCGAATTGGAAGTGGTCGTTGGTGCTGCAGCCGCCGCCGCCCAAGACTCTCATCCATTCCCGAGGTTTGCCTATTTGTGCTTCTTCCTCTTCTCGACATTGCATTGTTTGTCGCTGAAGATGTGCCTGCTTCTGTGCTACTCTCCGCACACCCCGGCTCGTTCTCATTATTGTCGTCGTCGTTGACGATGAAATCGCTCAAATGATCATCGGAAGTTGAGGGGGAAGATGGCGCCGCGTCTTCGGTTTGAACATCGCTTTCATTCCCTCCAGAATCGTTGATGTCCAGTCCTCTGGATATATATAATTTTTAGAGTTTTAGACGCAAATCCATAGAATTTTTAAAATTCCCATGAAAATCCAAACAAGATTCACTCACAATAGGCTTCGAATAATAGGCTTGGACCCGGGCGACAAGGCCGTAGCCAGGATTTTTTTTTGGGGGGGGGGCCGATCCAAAAAATCGATTTTAAGGGGTGTATTTTTTGCTGTTTATTGCATTTTTGTTAAGAATTGTTCCGAAAAAAAGTTGGATATCACTGAAATTTTCAAAAAATTTAATTTTCGGGGGGGGGGGGGGGGCGGCGGCGCCTATCGGCACCATTTTAAAAAGCCCGACAAAAAGGGTTTTTTTCGCTCCCAAACCCCGACATTCCTGTCCCCGACGGGTCGGGAGGGGAAACACCCCTAATTAGGTATATTTATTAAAATGATTTTAATGTTTATTTAAAAAAAATTAAATTTCACTGCCAACCAGATCCAATCATGTAGAAGCTGGACTTGAGGACCGATCGGTCTCTCGCCTAATAAAAGTCGCTTGCACACACAACAAAACACAGTAATTAATTCACACTCTCTGGACCACCTTTTTTCTTCTCTTTGAAGCCTGCGGCGCTTCAGTGCATCGTCCATCTCTGCCTTCTCTGTCCGCTTTCGTTGTATGCGCTGACTGACGCGCACATACTGCACGTCTGGCGCCGATGTGTCTCTTTTCTTCTTCCTACTGCCTCCCTTTTGCTGCTTCTTCTTTCTCTTACGTCTGCCAATGATGTCTTCACCTTCCTCTCCATCTTTGGCACTCTCTCCGCCAACCGTGCTCTCTACATCGCCGCCGCTGCCATCACTGTCTGCTGCATTCTCAATGGACAAATTAAGGTCTACATAATTGCAAATTCAAACAATATTAAACTACTCAATAGACAGAAGAAACGAATGTTAAGAAATTTTTTTCAAAGATACAAGTTTTTCGCACTTTGAGTTACATTTTTAAAATTTTATTTTTTGAAGAAATAGTGTACTAAAAAGAGAGAGACAGACGGTGAGAGTAATTTGGAGATTAACGCACCCATCTAAAAATTGTTTTAGTTACTTTTTTAAACATTTTATTTTTTGAAGAAAAAGTGTGCTAAAAAGAGAGCGAAAGACGGAGAGAGTAATTTAGACATCAACGCACCCCATCTAAAAATTGTTTTAGTTACTTTAAGAAATAGTGTGCTAAAAAGAGAGAGAAAGACGGAGAGAGTAATTTAGACATCAACGCACCCCATCTAAAAATTGAGAATTCTTGCTCTACGCGCCGCTAAGAAAATTGATGGAATTTGTGAAAAATTGATTTCTAAAAAACTCAGAATTTTTTAAGCATTTGCATGCAGTATTCGCCGCAACATTAGCAAAATTTATGATTCGGAGGCTGCCTAGCCGTCAAACAAAAAACGAAAAATGCTAATTTAAGAATAAAAAATTTGTCTAAAATGCATAATTTTCTGGGCGTCTCAAGATTTTTTGCTCACCGCTGCTGCTTTGTTCCTCTTCCACTTCATTGTCCGGCACCACAAAATTTTCTTCATCTTCATCATCGGATGACACACCGATCAGCTCGCCCCCGTCGTACTGGTCCTAAATTGAAATATTTTTTTTAGAAAAAAATCAATAACCCCCCTCCGCCCGCTCCAAAATTTCTAGAACCCGTCATTTTGAAAATTCCTGAACCCGGATTTTAGGGAGGTAGGTGGAAATATAAAAATGTACACTTCGAGTCGCTTTTATGTGCAGTCCGAAATTGGTAATTATAAAAAACAAATTAAAGAAGCACATGTTTTTCTATTTAATTTTAATAGAAAAATAGCAAAATGTGTTACACAAAATTCAAAAATTTTAAAGCCAAATTGCAACAACTAAACCTGATAGTAACGGTCTTGGAAGCGAATTGTCCGCTGAATTCTTGTGGTCGCCTTCATCGGCGTCCTCAAAGGGGATGGCGACGACGAGCCGGAGGCGGACTTTGGGCCCTAAAATTTTTAAGTAACATTTTTTTACGCGAAATTGAACCTTTCCGGTTCCCAAATTCAAAACTTTACATAAAATGGATAATTTTTTTTAGCAAAAACGCCAACAACTTATAGGCCTTTTTGATGGGATCCTGCAACAATGAGTCAAATTTTCATAAAATTTTATGTATTTTTAGCACTATAGAAACCATAAGGGGTGGCCCTTTATTTTTCTAAATTTATGTTCCACTATTTTTTAGAATTTCAGGAATTTTTGTTGTTGCAAAATTTTGTTTATGACCTCTTGTTCCTCTTCAGTCTCGCTGCTGCTGCTGTGGATCACCCGACGCCTGCGCAGCACCTTGGCATTTTCTTCCTCCTCCTCTTCGTCCTCAATGACTGCTCGCCGACGTTTTGATGGAGTTTCCATGGACAAATTCAAAAATTGCAAGACTTGAAAATGAAGAAAAATTGTCACAAAGAATTAAAGCGAAATTTATGCCAATATTTTTAATGAACTTTGTGTCAGTCATATTGAACTGCTTTTAAATGGAATTAGCATTTGGTCTCAGTAGAAAATTGTATTCGGATGAAAAAAACAGGAAAAGCTAAAACAATATTATGAAATTAAAAAGGACAATCCAAAATTGGAGAAGCCGATTGGCCAAAATAATGAATGCCTCAAAAACCACAATTAAAAAAATGGAATATTTTAAGTATGTTTTGAAAAAGAAGATCGACAGGAAGAGACCGATGGTTTTGCACAATTTCAATTTACATATACAACATCTTCTGACATATTTCGCGCTTCTTCGATCTTGGCCCGTCGCCGGGTGGGGAATTGCAGCGGGTACTGCTCGGGCAGCGCACGGTGCACGTGAGAATGGTACAGATACACGCTGATCAGCTCGTCCCGTGTCAACACTCCGGTTGGAACTGTCAAAAGCGAGGAGTTCAATGCTAGACCCGTAGCCAAAGGGGGGGACATTGGGGGCAGCTGCCCCCCCCCCGGAATGTTTAAACCATAAGGGGGACCCTTTTGGTTACTAAATTAATCATTCTTGGGCCAATTCTCTTAAACAAAATTGTCAAAAAATCAAAAATACACCCCTAAAATCCAATTTTTTTATTCATTACACTGACCAATATTATCAGAAAAAGCGCCCACTGGGATGAGGGGAAAACGAATTGCGAAGAATGCCGGGCCAAGCATTGCACGCACATTCTCCGCCAAACATTTTTTTCCATTTTGAGAGCATTGTTCGGATGCCCAACTAAGAAGCTATAAAAGAAAAATATTAAATTTGATTAAAATCATATTCTGAAAGAGTAAATTTTTTTCGAAATTACACCATTCCGTCGACTAAATCCAAATTTAAAATGATTTATTATATCTTTTTTTCCCCGAAATTACAGCATTCCAAATTGCAATTTCTTCGCTGATCTGCAGCTGATCACGGGCCACAATTTCGCACAACATTTTTTGATCAATTTGCATAAATTCTTTTGAGAGGATTAAAGTTTCCGCATTTGCATCAATGTAGTCCAAACAACGGCGAGCAAAATCCTCAATTGAAAAAAGTTTTCTTTTAAAAAAGAATAACCAAATTTTGCTTCTTCTGGAGGGTGGAATGAAAGATTTATTTTGTCACAACTGGATTATTAGAAAACAAAGCAGTTTTGAAGTCCGAATCAAGAACGGTCCCAGGGCAATAAGTTGCTTAAACCTTAACCGATTCAGACATCCTTAAAACCATTCTGGAAGTTCGCGTGAATTGGTCTATCGCTAAAATTAAAGCTTTGCGATGAGACAAATATCAAAAAATGCTATGGCCAAAAAACGCCCCCAAAAATTGAGTTTTTCATAAAGTTTCTGACCATAACTTTTTTAAAACTTGTCCAATTGCAAAGCTTTTGCTTAAGCGACAGCTTCAAGTCTACGAGAATTTCCGAATGGCTTTTAGAATCTCTGAATCGGTTAAGATTGAAGCCGGTTTTGTACGCATAAACTGAAGTAGAGCCAATTTTACACCAACCTCTTCGCCAAGGAAAGCGAGCCTGGTCAACCGTGAAGAAAACATCGCTAAGCTTCTCGATGGGAAAATTGACACATGCTTGGATCAGATCAACCACGCCGTATTTTTTTGCTTAAATTTAAATTTTTATTAAAAATGTTCTCAAATTTCTTAAGCCTTATTTTTGGGAAATTGGTCAAAATTTTGGTCAAATTATTGTCTTTTTTTTTCTTCGAAATCCGTATCATGCATGTATGTTGAACGCACGTGCTCAAAAAAAAAATTGCCGGTTCGGATAAATATGGTGAAATGTCTTTTATGTCAATTAGTAAATGTACTTTATTTAATTTTTATAATCGTTTTTTCGCGTTGATGGATTTTTTCTAAAAAAAATCTCATGGGAGCCCTGCTTTATATACAAAAATTTTTTTATTTGATGACCCGCAGTAAGCACAGCGATTGCATTGTCCCCGTTCAGTCCGCTCAAATCGTCGGCGTAAATGAAGCCCAGCATCGCCTTGAACGCCCCCACCTCCACGTCGGGCACCACCACGGGCTCAGTCACTTTCGAAAGAGCAAAAAATTGGATTCAAAAATTTAAACAAAATTTCCGTACATCCTCCAAAGGAGGCTCTTGCATACGCAGCGTCAAAACGGAACATCGCCTCAAACACATCGGAGGACAACTTCAAAATCAGCTTATGTGCAGGAAGAAGCTTAAAGATTCCAAAAAGTGAGTGCTTCATATTAAGCCCGAACTTGAGGACCGATCGAGATTTCGATCTTTTTGTCCGGACCGCATAAAGCTTTGCGATTGGACAAGTTCAAAATGCTATGGCCACAACGCTTGCAAGTTTAAAAATCCCAATTTAATGGTTTTTAGCCATAACTTTATGATATTTGCCCAATCGACAAGCTTTAGCTTAACGATAGCCCAAATTTAATTTTTCCCCCAAACTCGCCTCTTTTTCGTCCCCTTTCCCGACCAAAAAGTGCACATCCGCATCATTTACTGTGCTCTGCAAACGCTTCATCCGTACCGCCAAAGCGTCTGATTTTGCCATGTCACCACTATTCAAACACTAAAAATGTTTTTTTTTTTAAATTTCGTGTAGGGAGCGGACCAATAAACAAAAATTTAGTTGGTAAACCTTATATTTCGCTTCCTGCCTTATGCCCGGTTTTTGAATCGGTTTGCCGTTTCGTGTTTTTAAGTTTTTTCGATGACATCCCTGCTGGTCACCAGCTGGCACAAGTGTAGGATCATCTACATAAAGTTTTAATTAAATGAATTAATATAATAAAGTTTGGTTTCCAAGACTTAAAAACTGCTGCTGCTGTTGGTGTTCAAGGTTCTGATGGGCACTGACAATTTGAGCATTTGGCGGGCAGGCAATGCCTGCTGGGCTTAAAAGGATCAATTTTGAAAAATCAAAAATCGGAAGCCAATGCTTTGCATTTGCATTAATTTTTGCCTAATTAATGAGAAGCTCTCAACATTTGTACAAAAGTCCCCGCAAACTCACTTGAACCCAACTTGACTCATCATTCCCCCAAACAAATGATTCCACGACGATGACATTTTCCGCTTTCAATAGTGTGCCGTTTTCTTTGTACGTAAGTTCAACCTGAACTGAATGCAAAACAATTGTGCCCAACTAATGATCCGATCTTTTGTCAGTTCCCCATTGACAGACAGTCGGGATTCCCGTCCCGTACTTTTTGAAATTCGCGTTCCCGTAAATAATGCTTGGCGAAATGTTTCAAAATTAACATTGGACCAATTTTCATCACAAACCCTAATTTCAAATTTGTTTAACGGCGGCGCCTATCGACACCGCCGAAGCCCCCAAAAATGTGCACTACCGTATATACTATTTTTAGGGTTGCTCCCCGTCCCCGAACCCCGACTTTTTTGGTCGGGGACGAAACCCCCCCCCCCGAGCCCGACTTTTTCCGTCCCCGAGAGCTGGGGGAGCAACCTCTACTTTTAATTACTAATTATTAGAGGGTAGCTTACCGTGATTTTAAAATTTTGGTCGCAAATTTCTTAATAAATTGAATTTTTTTCAATAAAATGTATTTTTTAAAGTCCTACGGACAAACGGAAGAGCGAACGAATATGCTTTTGAGCGATTTTGTTACAGAAAATTGATTTTGAAAAAAAAAACCTTAAAAAAGAAAACAATTTATATTTATGAATGAATGAATTTGAATGAAAAATGATGAAGGCTTTGGGTTGACCTTTTGAGCAAAAGGTGGTTAACAATCGATGGCGGAATGGGGAGAGCAGGTGAGGTGGCGTGCCCTGGAACATGACTGGGTCGGGGGTCAGTTTAGCGCCGACAAGTTTGAAACGTTATAACTTTTTGTTTATTTGACCAAATCAAACCATTTTGGTACCATTCGAAAGCACTATGCCTGTAGATGTTATAATAGAAAAGATTTAGGCGATTCGACTTAAACAAAGGAAACTATGGCTCAGCGTGACAGGTTAGCACAAAAAAGGTCACCCACTCACCCCTCTAATTTACCCTTCCAAGCAGAAAATTCTATGGAATTCCTTCCAAAAAAATTTTCAAAAATTGCATAGTGTATACCGATCAATTTTGCATACCATTCGCACAAAACAGCGCCCTCTCATGTTTATATGAACAAAATGTCAATAAATTTAATTAAAAATGCGGCAGTCAAATTTTTTTTCAATTTTGAGCTGTTTAATCAGTACTACTAGAGCCCGTCGGGAGTGGGGCTTTTAACGGGATTCCCGCTCCCGACAATTTGAACTCCCGCTCTCGGAATTTTTTTACCGGTTTCTAATCAGTACCGTACAGTAATGTACCGGTTCTATTTTTTTTTGCGGTTACGGTTCCGGAACTGCGGTTCTGGAACCGGGACATCACTTGGTAACATAGTGCAAAACAATTCATGTCGTGCTTGGCAAACAGTATATGCTGTACATTCCATCAGGGTAAACACGTTCGACCCTCGTTGGGTCGGTGATGCTCTTCTGTGTTTGTTTGGCTTTGGGTGTGTTTACGGCTGAAATTAGAAGAAAGCTGCTGCTGCTGCTGCTGCTGCTGCTGTTACAACATATCCATTCTGCGGACCCCTCCACTCGTGTTCGTCTTCGTCTTCGTGTCCTTCTCCCACAACAATTTATTGTTTGTTCTACACACCTGCTGTGTGTACACATACACACTCAGTCAGTGTGTGCGCATTTGATGGAATAATATGTACCCACAATTTTTATACGAGGTGTGCACAGCGCCATGGCTGAGCGCGGCAGTCATTTTAAAGGTGACCACCGCACTTTCATTCGTGCTCGTCTCAATGCTATTTCTGTCCATTTTGAGCAAAATTAGGTTCTGACTAGAGACCGGTAAAAAAAAATTTCTGCGGGAACGGGGTTTTCAAAAAGTACGGGACGGGAATCCCGTCTTTTTCCCGTTCCCGTTAAAAATCCCGCCCGGCGAAAAAGACGGGACCGGGACCGGGAATCCCGTACTTTTCCCGCGGGAATCCCGTTCCCGCCGGTCTCTAGTTCTGACCCTTTTCCAAAAATTTAATTTAAATGCCTTCCAATTGACGTATTTTGGACTGCTATAGGGTCAGTTCCGAACCGAATTCCGGTTATCCGAACCGAAACTTTTCACCGAACCAAAAAAAATCCCGGTTCTACGGTTCGGTTCGGTGACAACCCTATAGCGGTCCGAAATACGTCAATTGGATGCATTCAAATTAAATTTTGGGAGGTGTTTTTGTGTATAACTTAAAGTATCTAAAATTTTTTTTTTTGATTATGAATATTTTTGCTCTTATTACAACCATCACAGTTGTGTTGTGCATTTGCAACGGTAACTATTATGCATTATTTGGTAGAGGCCGGACTTGAGGATCGATCGAGATCTCGAAAAACCTCGAATTTCGTTAAATTTTGTCGATCAATTTCTCAATCTCGGTAAAATTTGTCGATCGAGATTTCGATGGAGAATCTCGAAAAAATCTCGGTCCACTTTTGTTTTTAAAAATAAACAATTTAAAGGACTCAAGTGCAAATATGGCAGAAAAGAGAAAAGCAACGAATATAACGAAACAATAGAATGCGACAAGGATTCACATTATTGTGTTGCGGCCAATTGCGCAATCGGTCAAAGATTTAAATATAATTTAATATTATGTATTATAGGTTCATCTTTGAGTTAATTGAGTCGAATTTTAAATTAAAAAAAAGAGTTAATTAATTGGTTAATATTAAAAATTTTTTATAACTGACAGTAGCCGGCATACGTTTCTGGGAACCTGGTATACCAATAACGCACAGGTACTTATAATAATATATTATGTCAATCGAAAACTGCTGGAGTTGGACACGACCGGGATTGGTACTGAAATTGGACATTTATTCCATTTTGGGATAAATTTGTTTTTTAAAACTCCCTTATATGTATGTGGTCACTAGGGCCGAGATTTATATTGACTAAAAAACGCGAAATATTGACTTAAAATATTGACCAAAAACCCCCATAATATTGACCAAAAACCCCAAAAAGTGCCAAAAATTGATTTAATCTCAAAAAGCCAAAATATTGGTTTATATTGATAAAAAGTCGCTAATTCTAAAATTTTTAGAAATGAATGCTATTTTTGGGCTTTTCTTATAATCCCTTATTCTACAAAAAAAGAGTTAAAAAATAAAAATCTCGGCCCTAGTGGTGGGTCACTAGTCCCAGTTTTTTTTGACCCGGGGACTCTTTTGCGTCCCAGTCCCGCCGAATTTTCCTAAAATGCCGGGTCCGTCGTCCAACTCTAGCGAAAAGCATCTGCTGATTAAAACTGTACCCAATTTCCATCACATTTTGAAGAGCTGAGCCCCATCGCATAACAACATACTGGGACTGCTTCAAAAGCAACGACATGAACGCGTGTGTTGAACGCTTTCAGAGGATTAAGCAGGATGTGATTGTGGAATGCGATCCGTGCTTTATTGGCCAAAAAGATGTCGACTTGGCCAACGTGGAGTTTTCATTTCCACAAAATACGACGGCACTTCTTCCATTTGGGGATGCCACCCAAAAAGGTCTAAGATTTTACTTAAAACATAGGCTAAATAAAATTGCGTTCCAGTTGTAAGTCACGGCATCAGCAACGCCATGCCGTGGATTCTCGTGATGGCTTTATGTAAATTATTTTAATAATAAAAATATATTTTGCTAAAATAATTTTTCCAGCAATATTTCTATTCTATTCGTGTCGCGTTTGAACACTTTGTCAACGAATTGAAGCATTTTGCGATAAAAAAATAAATATATCATCTATTTAAAAATTTTTTAAAGTAACAAAACAAAAGATTTCATGATGAGTTTTTGTGTAAATTATTTGTCATTTTAACAATTTATAAAAATAAAAACGTTTTCTTATCAGGACAACTGATAGTGAGTCGGAGCAGGAATAAAATTTGATTTAATTTTGAATAAATTGCATAATATTAATTACGTTAAATATTATTATTAGCTAATAATAAAACACAAAATAAATATTCCGTTTTTTGCACAGGCTAAATAAATTTTTTTTTTGCTTGAAATAAAAATTTAAAATAATTGTTTTTTGCAAGAAATAAAATTTGCAAACCAAGATCGGGTTTTTAAAATTTGTATTTTGTAAATAAAAAATTAATCATATTTTTTAAATATATTTTTTTTAATGGTGGAAAAATGATTTATTAGGGGAATTTGTTTCGAAATAATATTTGTTGCTTTGATAAATATTTCCTCAATTTTCTTATATTTTTATAGATTTTTGAATTTAATATTACAAAGTGACTTAAATTTAAAAGGAATCAAAGTATAACAAAACTTTTAAAATAAAGTTTTTGATGGCCGCTGATCAGTTTGTGATCAATTCAATTGTTTGTTTAGAGGGACAAAAAGCATTGATCTGGCAATGTCTTAAGCCTGTTTCACTGGGCAGGGCATTCATTGGGTGATGCATTGGCAACTTTCAAACGATAAAAATGTGTCACGTTTGGAAATGTTTGTAATTGTTTGGTAGCAGCAGTATGGGGACCAAGGATGGGAGCCGACGACCTCAAAAAATTTCGAAAACCAGAATTCCGGGGCCTCAAAAAATATCTCGGAAATTCTAATTCCGGCCCCAAAAATGTCGGTAATCGGAAAATCAGAAATCGAAATTCCGACCATCCCTGATGGGGATCAAGGATGCCGCGGGTTGAGAAAAAAATGTCGGGTCGGGGTTTCGGGTCGAGAAAATGCCCGAGTTTCGGCTCTCGGGTTTCGGGAACCCGTGGGTCCCTCCGCATTCATTTAAAAACTTTTCTATTTAAAAACAAAGCTATATTTTTGCTATAAAAAAAAGAAGTTTTAATGGCTCCGATTTAACCCCGGATCCGAATTCGAACCCTTTCCTTAACACCGTACAATGGCTTCCATGCCCCTTGTTTGGCTGCCCACATTAGCTTATGCTGCTTGCACAAGTGGTGGTTCATTCGTTGTATACGGAGGCTAAGGTGGGGAAGGTTTCTAAGATTTTAGACAAGCAGGTGTAAAGCGGAATTGAAAATGTTATTTGGCCAAACAGTTGACCATGAATTAATTCTTGAGTGAAACAAAACCAACCAACTTCATATTTGCATTAACTAAAATCGTCACCCTTTTTATGAGTTAACATTTTTACAAAAGTGAGTCTTAAATAAATTTGAAAATTCTGAAAACATAAAGTGGCTATGATTATTCTCATTTAGAGTCTTTGAATTTTAAAGCTATTTATTGTTGATCCTATCCATATGAATTTAATATATCACAAAGTGACTAATCAAATGAGTGACTGACTTTACCCATTTTGCCGGGTCACAATTTTGCCCGACATCTGAAAAGATTCAAAAATGACCATAAACACAACGACTCCATAACAGAAAAAAATCATTTGGTTCTTTTATTAGTTTTGCAGGGGGCACAGAGGTCAGCAATAATCTGAGACCAAAAATGGGACTTAAAAAATATGTAATTGGTTCATTTTTATTCGTTCGTTTATTTCTAAAAAATATAAAAATGCTAAAATTTGATGTAAAATATTTTAAGAAAATCCGGTCAAACCCTTGACTTCAAAGTTTTCTGTTCATAATGTTTTTAAAGTTATTTCAAATTGTTTATCCTCTTATTAATTGTTTGGGCGGCCAAGATTTCGGATATTCATTCCGCTTCCAGACCGAATTTCACTCCAGCCAAAAGTGTCTCGAATCCCACCTCGGACGAGTGGGATTCGGACCGGCAGCCATTCATTCAAATATATTTTGACATTCTGCCCCTTGTAATCGTAAATATCGTAATTTAGAGCCATATCGTATCGTATTGTATCGTAATCCTAAATAATCGATTTTGAGGAGACGATATCGACCGACAGCCCTGCTAAATATCCCCGCCCACAATTGTTTTACAGGTCAATCTTTGTCCCCCCTTGGCCTGTCAATTCACTTCTGTTTTCCTCCATATATTCGTCAAATACCGACCTCCTCCTTACCCAATATTCTATTGATCGCTATTTGACATTTAACGTATAACTTTTAATGTACCAAATTCAAAGTCATTTTTAAGAAACAATTTTGCCAACAATATTTCATTCTTTCTGATCAAACAACTCACAAAAACATTATGTCCGATTTAAGCGTTGAATTTGATTTGCATCCTTCGTTTAATGACACCGGTAAAGCAAAAAATGTAAAAACAATTTATATTTATTTATTTTATTAACCAGTTTGGCCAGCTATAATTGGAGATCGGCCATGGTGGAAAAAGGCTTCAACATGGTGCATAGTTTCCGGGGTTCTGATCGCTTTTTTGTTTGGAGCAATTATTGTGGTCAATTTATTTATTTTAATTTTTATTATTGTTTAATAATTAAATTTTAGCTTTTGAACGGCAACGAACAGCAAATGGTGAGCGAAATAAAATATTTTTCTTATATGGATGGGCGGGCCCGTATTAAAAATAAATTTAAGCTTCTAAACGTCAACAATCAGCAATTGGAATTGTTGGACAAATTGGAGAAGAATGTTCAGGAAACGATCAATTCGGCATTTAAGAACAAACATAAAGTTATTGCAAATGAAATTGAGGTCTAAAATCATTAAAATTAAAATGCCAAATTTTGTTAATTTTAGGGGATTATAAACGCATCAATCGATGACAAAATGGAATATCATTTCTCAAAACTGGCACAATTTCTTCAAAATGCTGCCATCACCGTTGCAGTGGCTACCGTACTTATCCTGACTATCGTCATTCTCTGGAAAACCTTCAAAACCGCGTCGAATGGGAAGAACACGCCACAACCATCAGCAGAAGTCAAAATGGTTGAAGAAACGGTGCGTTTTAAGAGTTATTGTGCAATATTTAATTGAAAATCAATTAATATTTTAATTGTTTTATTAGAATGAGATTTTCAAATTATAATTTAATTATTACAAAAATAAAAATTCGCTTCTTTTTTTTTTGTAAAAGGCGATTCCATTGGAAGCTGAAGCGTGGTGGCAATTTCATTCAATTTCTCTCTCAAAATCTGCTGATTTTGTCGCTCTTCGATTGCAGCAAATAAATCGTGAAGAGGTAAATTTTGGGTTTTTATTTATTTTAAAAATCAATCTCTAAAAAAAGTACAAAATACTAGGGCTGCTCGAGAGTCTCGGTCTCGAACCGAGAAATTTCTCGGTTTTTTTGGGTCTCGACTCTCGGGTTTTTAGTCTGGGAAAACGAGACTTTTTTGCTAAAGCTTCCATTTTTTTACCACCCTAAAAAGCATCAAAAAATCACCGCATTTCTAAATTTGTAGCAAATCTCTTCACAAATCGAGTCAAAAATTCAAAATTTTCTCGGCGGCGCCTATCGGCACCGCCACCCCCCACCAAAAGTTAAGCAGAATTCGCAAAAAAATTTATTTTTTAAAAATTCTTTCCCCGGCGGTTCCGATGGGCTGGACCTCGAACATAAAGCGTTCCAAAAATAAAAATGGGAAAACAGCTTTGTTTCAAAATGTCTTATTTGGATTTTCTCAGTTGGGCGCCGATTTATATGAATAAAAATTTGCCAAAGATTGACAATAAAAAATGTTTTGTTTAAAATTCATTTTGTTTACTTTTATATTTCGAAATACGAAAACTTTGGTCCTTCAAATTCTTTTCAATCATTATTTCTGAATAAAATGGGTACTTTTTTTTGCAGGATTTGCAAATGCTTTGGGGATGACAGATTTTCTCATTTTTAGCCGACTTTTTGGAAATTTTGATGGGTGCCGATTTATATTTAAAAAATTTTGCCAAGGTTGACAATAAAAAATGTGCCAACTTTGTGGAAAATGTTGATAAATGATTTTGAAAAATTTTGGTGTTATTGGTTAATTTTCAAAGTTGATCAATTCACAAATTTCAAATGATCAAATGTATGTATAGAAATTCTCCACATCGCCTGCGGCACAAATATTAAATAATTTTGAATAAGGTAAATGTTGAATAAAAGTTTAATAAAATTAACAGGAAGCAAATAATGATGTGAACGACAATGGTGGACAACAGCAGCTTTTGATGGTAGATGAACTCCCCGAAGAGCGCGGCGTTCGAGAAAATGAGGAGGAAGAACTGATGGAGAAGAATTTGCGCACTACCCACGCGGATGAGGGGAAGAAATTTAAAGTAAGTAAAAAAAGGAAAATAAATAAATAAACGAAAAACATTTTTAAATACATTTAAATATTTAGTGCACTGAATGCACCTATCGAACAACACGACCTGATCATCTGAAACGGCACATGCGCGCCCACACCGGCGAGAGGCCGTTTAAAGTGAGCAAAAGAAAATCATTTAAAAAGGCTTATTAATATTAAATTTAGTGCAGCATTTGTGGCCATCAAACAGCACGATCTGAACAACTGAAACTGCACATGCGCACCCACACGGGTGAGAAACCATTCGAGGTAAATGAAAGAATTAATTATGTTTTTAAATACATTTAAATATTCAGTGCACTATTTGTGGCCATCAATCAGCACAAGCCGGAAATTTGAAACTGCATATGCTCACCCACACGGGGGAGGGAATGAAATTTAAGGTAAGTAAAAAATGGGAAATTCTTAAAAAAAGTGAAACTATTTATTTGTTAGTGTACAATTTGTGGCTATCGATCAGCACACCCTGGGAATCTGAAACAGCACATGCGGACACACACCGGTGTGAAACCCTTCAAAGTGAGCAATAAAATCATTTAAAAATGTTTATTTATTTATTTAATGAGCGAATAAAATTCATTTTAAAATGCTTAATACAAATTAAATTTAGTGCGCTATTTGCGGTCATCAATCAGCACAAGCGGGAAATTTGAAACAGCACATGCGGCGCACCCACACGGGTGAGAAGCGTCGGCACTTGCGCCAGCTTCATTAAAGAAAATCTTTCTGTTGGGGAATTAGATTTTGGCGATAAACATACAAAATGTTTTATATTTTATTCTGCTTTTTATTTTCAATTTCACATTCTCCTTTTTACTTATTTTAACAGGTTTAAAGGTTATAAAAAAATCACAATTAAAAGTTGTCAGAACGCAATAAAGTTAAAGGTTATTTTATCCCTAGCGGCGACTGAAAATGTTTTAAATAAAATAAAATTGACTAAATCCTCACCCATATTTTATCCAACAAAAGGGAAAATTTAATAGTAGTGAAAAATTTTCAGAGACACTGACGATAATGTTAAAAACTGAATATTTTGTTTAACAATCCTTACTATAAATGCAACTGGCGGCAGCACAGAAATCTTGTCCTTTGTAACACCAACTGTTGCCGGCATTGTTTCTGTTAATTAAAAAGAAAGTTTTGTAAAAAAAATATATAAAACATTCAAACTGGGCATTTAGTTAAAAAAGTAACATAGCATTAATATTAATTATAGCTGGAAATTTTTTAATTAAAATTAGAGACTGTCATTGATACGAAATTGGATTTTTCTAAAATTCTAAACATTAAATTGATTTAAATATGTTTTTTAAGAACTGCATTTCGCACTCACTCCAATCCATCGATCTGCGATTTTTCCCCTTCTTTGCACAGTAACCCTTTATCACCAAAACAAGTCGATATCATAACACAAAATATCGCAAGAGCAAACATTTTCATTTCATTTCAATTAAGGTTTTAAATCTCTAAAAGTTTTTATTATTAAATTTATTAGTTTTGGCAATGCTTTTATGTTGGGGCTTAAAATATTTTTTCTATAAAAAGTTAGCGAATTATTTTCAAAATCAAATCTAAGATCATTTCATATGATAAATCTGATTAATTTTGTGGTCAACCACGAATTGTTTTTGATCGGCTCTGTTTGGTCTGAAGTCCCATAAAAATATCGTTTTTGATTAACATTTTTAATATGATTCATCAATAGCTTTAATGAAAATCTCAACTGTTAAATTAAAAATAACATTAATTTTGATTTAACCCTCCAACTGGCAAGCAACACAAAAATGGGTTCCATTAGTGACACGTAATGTTGAAGGTTTTCTTTCTGCTATAAAATATTAAATTAAATATGTGTTTTAAGAAAAAACATTTCGTACTCACTCCAATAAAGCGATACCGTTCGATTCTTCTTCTCCATATTTGCACATTAATCCTTTAAATTTTCAAAAATAAAATTTTTAATTCATTTATTAAAAAATGTTCACCGAAACAAATCGTTGTCGTTACAAAATATCGCATGAGCTAACATTTTCATTAATTAAAGAATTTAAATTAAATTAAATTTTAGTTTTGGTCATAAATATTGGTTTTGTCTAAATGTTTGATATTGTAAAATTATAAACGTTAAACATCACAGCAAACAACTGTGTAAAGTAATTATGCAATCGGTTTTGGGTAAAATATTTTTTTGATTAACATTTTTAAATATGGTTCATCAATAGATATTATTAGCCCAAAAGAGCGTCAATGTGAAAAAATTGTGGCGACAGATAGTGCTCGTGACCTAAAATTTACCGAGACTCGAAAGCGAGACTTGACCCCGAGACTCGAGTCAAGACCCCAAAAACACCAAGATTTTGAGCTTCGAACCGAGACTTTCGCGCATCACTAGTGGCAGGAAGTAGCACATGCGCACCAGGGATGGTCGGAATTCCGACTTTCCAATTTCCGACTTTTAAGAGAGAGTCAGACGACGAGAGTAATTTGGGCATTATCGCACCCCATCTAATAATTTTTTATTTACTTTTTTGAACATTTTATCCCAAACCCCGACATTCCCGTCCCCAAAGAGTAGGGTGAGGAAACAACCCTAATTATAATTTATTAAAGTTCACTGCCAACCAGATCCAACCATGTAGAAGCCAGCCTTGAGGACCGATCGGTCTCCGGACTCGCATAATCGCTCTCGCACACACAACAAAACACATTAATTAATTCACACTCTCTGACCACCTTTTTTCTTCTCTTTGAAGCCTGCGGCGCTTCAGTGCATCGTCCATCTCTGCCTTCTCTGTCCGCTTGCGTTGTATGCGCTGACTGACGCGCACATACTGCACGTCTGGCGCCGATGTGTCTCCATTCTTCTTCCTACTGCCTCACTTTTGTTGCTTCTTATTTCTCTTGCGTCTGCCAATGATGTCTTCACCTTCCTCTCAATCTTTGGCACTCTCTCCGCCAACCGTGCTCTCTAAATCGCCGCCGCTGCCATCACTGTCTGCTGCATTCTCAATGGACAAATTAAGGTCTACAATTGCAAATTCAAACAATATTAAACTACTCAATAGACAGAAGAAACGAATGTTAAGAAATTTTTTTCAAAGATACAAGTTTTTCGCACCCTATCTAAAAATTGTTTTATTTACTTTTTTGAACATTTTATTTTTTGAAGAAATAGTGTGCTAAAAAGAGTGAGTCAGACGACGAGAGTAATTTGGGCATCAACACACCCCATCTAATAATTTTTTATTTACTTTTTGAACATTTTATTTTCTGAAGGAATTTTGTGCTAAACAGAGAGAGTCAGACGACGAGAGTAATTTGGACATCAACTAAAAATTGTTTTAGTTACTTTTTGAACATTTTATTTTTTGAAGAAATAGTGTGCTAAAAGAGTGAGTCAGACGACGAGTGTAATTTGGGCATCAACGCACCCCATCTAATAATTTTTTAGTTACTCTTTTTGAACATTTTGTTTTTTGAAGAAATAGTGTGCTAAACAGAGAGAGTCAGACGACGAGAGTAATTTGGGCATCAACGCACCCCATCTAATAATTTTTTATTTACTTTTTTGAACATTTTATTTTTTGAAGAAATAGTGTGCTAAAAAAAAGAGTGAGTCAGACGACGAGAGTAATTTGGGCATCAACGCACCCCATCTAATATTTTTTTTGTTACTCTTTTTGAACATTTTATTTTTTGAAGAAATAGTGTGCTAAACAGAGAGAGTCAGACGACGAGATTAATTTGGGCATTATTGCACCCCATCTAATAATTTTTTATTTACTTTTTTGAACATTTTATTTTTTGAAGAAATAGTGTGCTAAACAGAGAAAGTCAGACGACGAGAGTAATTTGGGCATTATCGCACCCCATCTAATAATTTTTATTTACTTTTTTGAACATTTTATTTTTTGAAGAAATAGTGTGCTAAAAAGAGTGAGTCAGACAACGAGAGTAATTTGGGCATTATCGCACCCCATCTAATAATTTTTTATTTACTTTTTTGAACATTTTATTTTTTGAAAAAATAGTGTGCTAAAAAAAGAGTGAGTCAGACGACGAGAGTAATTTGGGCATCAACGCACCCCATCTAATAATTTTTTATTTACTTTTTGAACATTTTATTTTCTGAAGGAATTTTGTGCTAAACAGAGAGAGTCAGACGACGAGAGTAATTTGGGCATTATCGCACCCCATCTAATAATTTTTTATTTACTTTTTTGAACATTTTATTTTTTGAAAAAATAGCGTGCTAAAAAAAGAGTGAGTCAGACGACGAGAGTAATTTGGGCATCAACGCACCCCATCTAATAATTTTTTAGTTACTCTTTTTGAACATTTTATTTTTTGAAAAAATAGTGTGCTAAAAAAAGAGTGAGTCAGACGACGAGAGTAATTTGGGCATTATCGCACCCCATCTAATAATTTTTTATTTACTTTTTTGAACATTTTATTTTTTGAAAAAATAGTGTGCTAAAAAAAGAGTGAGTCAGACGACGAGAGTAATTTGGGCATCAACGCACCCCATCTAATAATTTTTTAGTTACTCTTTTTGAACATTTTATTTTTTGAAGAAATAGTGTGCTAAACAGAGAGAGTCAGACGACGAGAGTAATTTGGGCATTATCGCACCCTATCTAAAAATTGTTTTATTTACTTTTTTGAACATTTTATTTTTTGAAGAAATAGTGTGCTAAAAAGAGTGAGTCAGACGACGAGAGTAATTTGGGCATTATCGCACCCCATCTAATAATTTTTTATTTACTTTTTGAACATTTTATTTTCTGAAGGAATTTTGTGCTAAACAGAGAGAGTCAGACGACGAGAGTAATTTGGGCATTATCGCACCCCATCTAATAATTTTTTATTTACTTTTTTGAACATTTTATTTTTTGAAAAAATAGCGTGCTAAAAAAAGAGTGAGTCAGACGACGAGAGTAATTTGGGCATCAACGCACCCCATCTAATAATTTTTTAGTTACTCTTTTTGAACATTTTATTTTTTGAAAAAATAGTGTGCTAAAAAAAGAGTGAGTCAGACGACGAGAGTAATTTGGGCATTATCGCACCCCATCTAATAATTTTTTATTTACTTTTTTGAACATTTTATTTTTTGAAAAAATAGTGTGCTAAAAAAAGAGTGAGTCAGACGACGAGAGTAATTTGGGCATCAACGCACCCCATCTAATAATTTTTTAGTTACTCTTTTTGAACATTTTATTTTTTGAAGAAATAGTGTGCTAAACAGAGAGAGTCAGACGACGAGAGTAATTTGGGCATTATCGCACCCTATCTAAAAATTGTTTTATTTACTTTTTTGAACATTTTATTTTTTGAAGAAATAGTGTGCTAAAAAGAGTGAGTCAGACGACGAGAGTAATTTGGGCATCAACACACCCCATCTAATAATTTTTTATTTACTTTTTGAACATTTTATTTTCTGAAGGAATTTTGTGCTAAACAGAGAGAGTCAGACGACGAGAGTAATTTGGGCATTATCGCACCCCATCTAATAATTTTTTATTTACTTTTTTGAACATTTTATTTTTTGAAAAAATAGTGTGCTAAAAAAAGAGTGAGTCAGACGACGAGAGTAATTTGGGCATTATCGCACCCTATCTAAAAATTGTTTTATTTACTTTTTGAACATTTTATTTTCTGAAGGAATTTTGTGCTAAACAGAGAGAGTCAGACGACGAGAGTAATTTGGGCATTATCGCACCCCATCTAATAATTTTTTATTTACTTTTTTGAACATTTTATTTTTTGAAAAAATAGCGTGCTAAAAAAAGAGTGAGTCAGACGACGAGAGTAATTTGGGCATTATCGCACCCCATCTAATAATTTTTTATTTACTTTTTTGAACATTTTATTTTTTGAAAAAATAGTGTGCTAAAAAAAGAGTGAGTCAGACGACGAGAGTAATTTGGGCATTATCGCACCCTATCTAAAAATTGTTTTATTTACTTTTTTGAACATTTTATTTTTTAAAGAAATAGTGTGCTAAAAAGAGTGAGTCAGACAACGAGAGTAATTTGGGCATTATCGCACCCCATCTAATAATTTTTATTTACTTTTTTGAACATTTTATTTTTTGAAGAAATAGTGTGCTAAAAAGAGTGAGTCAGACAACGAGAGTAATTTGGGCATTATCGCACCCCATCTAATAATTTTTTATTTACTTTTTTGAACATTTTATTTTTTGAAAAAATAGTGTGCTAAAAAAAGAGTGAGTCAGACGACGAGAATAATTTGCGCATCAACGCACCCCATCTAATAATTTTTTATTTACTTTTTGAACATTTTATTTTCTGAAGGAATTTTGTGCTAAACAGAGAGAGTCAGACGACGAGAGTAATTTGGGCATTATCGCACCCCATCTAATAATTTTTTATTTACTTTTTTGAACATTTTATTTTTTGAAAAAATAGCGTGCTAAAAAAAGAGTGAGTCAGACGACGAGAGTAATTTGGGCATCAACGCACCCCATCTAATAATTTTTTAGTTACTCTTTTTGAACATTTTATTTTTTGAAGAAATAGTGTGCTAAACAGAGAGAGTCAGACGACGAGAGTAATTTGGGCATTATCGCACCCTATCTAAAAATTGTTTTATTTACTTTTTTGAACATTTTATTTTTTGAAGAAATAGTGTGCTAAAAAGAGTGAGTCAGACGACGAGAGTAATTTGGGCATCAACACACCCCATCTAATAATTTTTATTTACTTTTTTGAACATTTTATTTTTTGAAGAAATAGTGTGCTAAAAAGAGTGAGTCAGACAACGAGAGTAATTTGGGCATTATCGCACCCCATCTAATAATTTTTATTTACTTTTTTGAACATTTTATTTTTTGAAGAAATAGTGTGCTAAAAAGAGTGAGTCAGACAACGAGAGTAATTTGGGCATTATCGCACCCCATCTAATAATTTTTTATTTACTTTTTTGAACATTTTATTTTTTGAAAAAATAGTGTGCTAAAAAAAGAGTGAGTCAGACGACGAGAGTAATTTGGGCATCAACGCACCCCATCTAATAATTTTTTATTTACTTTTTGAACATTTTATTTTCTGAAGGAATTTTGTGCTAAACAGAGAGAGTCAGACGACGAGAGTAATTTGGGCATTATCGCACCCCATCTAATAATTTTTTATTTACTTTTTTGAACATTTTATTTTTTGAAAAAATAGCGTGCTAAAAAAAGAGTGAGTCAGACGACGAGAGTAATTTGGGCATCAACGCACCCCATCTAATAATTTTTTATTTACTTTTTTGAACATTTTATTTTTTGAAAAAATAGCTGTGCTAAAAAAGAGTGAGTCAGACGACGAGAGTAATTTGGGCATCAACGCACCCCATCTAATAATTTTTTAGTTACTCTTTTTGAACATTTTATTTTTTGAAGAAATAGTGTGCTAAACAGAGAGAGTCAGACGACGAGAGTAATTTGGGCATTATCGCACCCTATCTAATAATTGTTTTATTTACTTTTTTGAACATTTTATTTTTTGAAGAAATAGTGTGCTAAAAAGAGTGAGTCAGACGACGAGAGTAATTTGGGCATCAACACACCCCATCTAATAATTTTTATTTACTTTTTTGAACATTTTATTTTTTGAAGAAATAGTGTGCTAAAAAGAGTGAGTCAGACAACGAGAGTAATTTGGGCATTATCGCACCCCATCTAATAATTTTTATTTACTTTTTTGAACATTTTATTTTTTGAAGAAATAGTGTGCTAAAAAGAGTGAGTCAGACAACGAGAGTAATTTGGGCATTATCGCACCCCATCTAATAATTTTTTATTTACTTTTTTGAACATTTTATTTTTTGAAAAAATAGTGTGCTAAAAAAAGAGTGAGTCAGACGACGAGAATAATTTGGGCATCAACGCACCCCATCTAATAATTTTTTATTTACTTTTTGAACATTTTATTTTCTGAAGGAATTTTGTGCTAAACAGAGAGAGTCAGACGACGAGAGTAATTTGGGCATTATCGCACCCCATCTAATAATTTTTTATTTACTTTTTTGAACATTTTATTTTTTGAAAAAATAGCGTGCTAAAAAAAGAGTGAGTCAGACGACGAGAGTAATTTGGGCATCAACGCACCCCATCTAATAATTTTTTAGTTACTCTTTTTGAACATTTTATTTTTTGAAGAAATAGTGTGCTAAACAGAGAGAGTCAGACGACGAGAGTAATTTGGGCATTATCGCACCCTATCTAAAAATTGTTTTATTTACTTTTTTGAACATTTTATTTTTTGAAGAAATAGTGTGCTAAAAGAGTGAGTCAGACGACGAGAGTAATTTGGGCATCAACACACCCCATCTAATAATTTTTTATTTACTTTTTGAACATTTTATTTTCTGAAGGAATTTTGTGCTAAACAGAGAGAGTCAGACGACGAGAGTAATTTGGGCATTATCGCACCCCATCTAATAATTTTTTATTTACTTTTTTGAACATTTTATTTTTTGAAAAAATAGTGTGCTAAAAAAGAGTGAGTCAGACGACGAGAGTAATTTGGGCATTATCGCACCCCATCTAATAATTTTTTATTTACTTTTTTGAACATTTTATTTTTTGAAAAAATAGTGTGCTAAAAAAAGAGTGAGTCAGACGACGAGAGTAATTTGGGCATTATCGCACCCCATCTAATAATTTTTTATTTACTTTTTTGAACATTTTATTTTTTGAAAAAATAGTGTGCTAAAAAAAGAGTGAGTCAGACGACGAGAGTAATTTGGGCATCAACGCACCCCATCTAATAATTTTTTAGTTACTCTTTTTGAACATTTTATTTTTTGAAGAAATAGTGTGCTAAACAGAGAGAGTCAGACGACGAGAGTAATTTGGGCATTATCGCACCCTATCTAATAATTGTTTTATTTACTTTTTTGAACATTTTATTTTTTGAAGAAATAGTGTGCTAAAAAGAGTGAGTCAGACGACGAGAGTAATTTGGGCATTATCGCACCCCATCTAATAATTTTTTATTTACTTTTTTGAACATTTTATTTTTTGAAGAAATAGTGTGCTAAAAAAGAGTGAGTCAGACGACGAGAGTAATTTGGGCATCAACGCACCCCATCTAATAATTTTTTAGTTACTCTTTTTGAACATTTTATTTTTTGAAGAAATAGTGTGCTAAACAGAGAGAGTCAGACGACGAGAGTAATTTGGGCATTATCGCACCCTATCTAATAATTGTTTGATTTACTTTTTTGAACATTTTATTTTTTGAAGAAATAGTGTGCTAAAAAAAGAGTGAGTCAGACGACGAGAGTAATTTGGGCATCAACGCACCCCATCTAATAATTTTTTATTTACTTTTTGAACATTTTATTTTCTGAAGGAATTTTGTGCTAAACAGAGAGAGTCAGACAACGAGAGTAATTTGGGCATTATCGCACCCCATCTAATAATTTTTATTTACTTTTTTGAACATTTTATTTTTTGAAGAAATAGTGTGCTAAAAAGAGTGAGTCAGACAACGAGAGTAATTTGGGCATTATCGCACCCCATCTAATAATTTTTTATTTACTTTTTTGAACATTTTATTTTTTGAAAAAATAGTGTGCTAAAAAAAGAGTGAGTCAGACGACGAGAGTAATTTGGGCATTATCGCACCCCATCTAATAATTTTTTATTTACTTTTTTGAACATTTTATTTTTTGAAAAAATAGCGTGCTAAAAAAAGAGTGAGTCAGACGACGAGAGTAATTTGGGCATCAACGCACCCCATCTAATAATTTTTTAGTTACTCTTTTTGAACATTTTATTTTTTGAAAAAATAGTGTGCTAAAAAAGAGTGAGTCAGACGACGAGAGTAATTTGGGCATTATCGCACCCCATCTAATAATTTTTTATTTACTTTTTTGAACATTTTATTTTTTGAAAAAATAGTGTGCTAAAAAAAGAGTGAGTCAGACGACGAGAGTAATTTGGGCATCAACGCACCCCATCTAATAATTTTTTAGTTACTCTTTTTGAACATTTTATTTTTTGAAGAAATAGTGTGCTAAACAGAGAGAGTCAGACGACGAGAGTAATTTGGGCATTATCGCACCCTATCTAAAAATTGTTTTATTTACTTTTTTGAACATTTTATTTTTTGAAGAAATAGTGTGCTAAAAAGAGTGAGTCAGACGACGAGAGTAATTTGGGCATCAACACACCCCATCTAATAATTTTTTATTTACTTTTTGAACATTTTATTTTCTGAAGGAATTTTGTGCTAAACAGAGAGAGTCAGACGACGAGAGTAATTTGGGCATTATCGCACCCCATCTAATAATTTTTTATTTACTTTTTTGAACATTTTATTTTTTGAAAAAATAGTGTGCTAAAAAAAGAGTGAGTCAGACGACGAGAGTAATTTGGGCATCAACGCACCCATCTAATATTTTTTTGTTACTCTTTTTGAACATTTTATTTTTTGAATAAATAGTGTGCTAAACAGAGAGAGTCAGACGACGAGATTAATTTGGGCATTATTGCACCCCATCTAATAATTTTTTATTTACTTTTTTGAACATTTTATTTTTTGAAGAAATAGTGTGCTAAAACAGAGAGAGTCAGACGACGAGAGTAATTTGGGCATCAACGCACCCCATCTAATAATTTTTTATTTACTTTTTTGAACATTTTATTTTTTGAAAAAATAGTGTGCTAAAAAAGAGTGAGTCAGACGACGAGAGTAATTTGGGCATTATCGCACCCCATCTAATAATTTTTTATTTACTTTTTTGAACATTTTATTTTTTGAAAAAATAGTGTGCTAAAAAAAGCGCTTCCGGTCCGAAGGTCGAAAAGTCCCAAGGTCGAAAAGAACAAAAACAGTCCGAAGGTCGAAAAGAACAATTATAGTCCGAAGGTCGAAAATCTGAAGGTCGAAAATTCTGAAGGTCGAAAAGAACAAAAACAATCCGAAGGTCGAAAAGAACAAAAACTGTCCGAAGGTCGAAAATCTGAAGGTCGAAAATCTGAAGGTCGAAAATTCTGAAGGTCGAAAAGAACAAAAACTGTCCAAAAGTCGAATAGAAAATAAAAAACATGATTGAAGCTAACATTAAGTTAAAGCTTTGCGATTGGACAAGTTTCAAAAAAGTTATGGCCATGGAAATGTCGAAGCCACGGAATGTCGAATTTCAAAAATTATTTTTCTTCTAAGTTGATAAAAGGATTTTTCTAAGGGTTTTCGGGGGTGTAGAATCCGAATATGACCTCAATTTTGACCAATTTCGAAACCCGGGCCCGGATTTCGAACATTTTTTGCAAAATTCAGATGTTAAAAAGACCATTAATTTTACTAAAAAAAATACTTTTAAATCGCCATACACATTTATTCATAATAAATTCATAAAATAACAACTCAGAAATGATAAAAAAAACGCAGCTTGGATCAATTTTTATCGGATAATAACCCGTTAAATTTTCTAACAAAGCGATCAACGGGATTTTTGTTAGGCATTCGTCGAATCATTCATATTTTCTTCCAAATAGTTCATTTGTCCTGCGTAGCCTCAATTTGGAGTCCAAGATGAGACAGCATTCGATAATGTCCGCGTCGAACTCGTAGGAGACTTCCGATAGGATGCGCAGAATTACCACCGCAATAAGATTTTGTAAAAAAACCTTGGTGAATTGTGTATGATGATGCGTCTCTAAAGAAGTTTTCCGGCTTGCTGTAGTGGCGGCCATAAAGCAACTGATGGACTTGAGATGTCCAATCCAAATTGAGCGGGACTTTGGGCGTAACAGTCTCCGAACGCGCTGACGAGTCCTTGTCTGTTTAAGAGAAAAATATTTAAGTAAATAGCAAGACAAATTACCTGACGCTGTGTCAGTCCAATGTACGTCCTTACACCTGGATATGTCGCGCGGACGGCAAGGAGTTCCGCCTTATCGAAGTCGGAAAACTAGAAAAGGAATAAAATGATTGGATTATAATGAGTAAACAACTTTTGGACGGCGTTGTTGGCTCGATCTTCTCTCAAAAAATGTAAAACTTCATCAAAATTGTGACATTAGCTAGCCAGCCGCGTAACGCACACGTCAGCAATGTGCCAATTTTTTTATGTAGAGATAGCCTGAAGTGCGTATATTTATTCATGAATGGTAGAGTTACTTTTTTTTTAGCAATGTCGACAATTATCAACCCATTTTTTTCGTTCATTAATAAGATTGATATAAAGCTTATCGGTGTTGTAAAATGTTTAAAACAGTACGCTCTTCTACCATGGGATTTAATTCGACCTTCAAACTGAATTACCTTCGGACAGTTTTTGTTCTTTCGACCTTCGGACAGTTTTTGTTCTTTTCGACCTTCAGAATTTTCGACCTTCAGATTTTCGACCTTCGGACTATAATTGTTCTTTTCGACCTTCGGACTGTTTTTGTTCTTTTCGACCTTCGGAGTTTTCGACCTTCAGATTTTCGACCTTCGGAGTTTTCGACCTTCGGACCGGTAGCCAAAAAAAGAGTGAGTCAGACGACGAGAGTAATTTGGGCATTATCGCACCCCATCTAATAATTTTTTATTTACTTTTTTGAACATTTTATTTTTTGAAAAAATAGCGTGCTAAAAAAAGAGTGAGTCAGACGACGAGAGTAATTTGGGCATCAACGCACCCCATCTAATAATTTTTTAGTTACTCTTTTTGAACATTTTATTTTTTGAAAAAATAGTGTGCTAAAAAAAGAGTGAGTCAGACGACGAGAGTAATTTGGGCATTATCGCACCCCATCTAATAATTTTTTATTTACTTTTTTGAACATTTTATTTTTTGAAAAAATAGTGTGCTAAAAAAAGAGTGAGTCAGACGACGAGAGTAATTTGGGCATCAACGCACCCCATCTAATAATTTTTTAGTTACTCTTTTTGAACATTTTATTTTTTGAAGAAATAGTGTGCTAAACAGAGAGAGTCAGACGACGAGAGTAATTTGGGCATTATCGCACCCTATCTAAAAATTGTTTTATTTACTTTTTTGAACATTTTATTTTTTGAAGAAATAGTGTGCTAAAAAGAGTGAGTCAGACGACGAGAGTAATTTGGGCATCAACGCACCCCATCTAATAATTTTTTAGTTACTCTTTTTGAACATTTTATTTTTTGAAGAAATAGTGTGCTAAACAGAGAGAGTCAGACGACGAGATTAATTTGGGCATCAACGCACCCCATCTAATAATTTTTTAGTTACTCTTTTTGAACATTTTATTTTTTGAAGAAATAGTGTGCTAAACAGAGAGAGTCAGAAGACGAGAGTAATTTGGGCATTATCGCACTCTATCTAATAATTTTTTATTTACTTTTTTGAACATTTTATTTTTTGAAAAAATAGTGTGCTAAAAAAAGAGTGAGTCAGACGACGAGAGTAATTTGGGCATCAACGCACCCCATCTAATAATTTTTTATTTACTTTTTGAACATTTTATTTTCTGAAGGAATTTTGTGCTAAACAGAGAGAGTCAGACAACGAGAGTAATTTGGGCATTATCGCACCCTATCTAAAAATTGTTTTATTTACTTTTTTGAACATTTTATTTTTTGAAGAAATAGTGTTGCTAAAAAGAGTGAGTCAGACGACGAGAGTAATTTGGGATCAACACACCCCAATAATTTTTTTTTACTTTTTGAAATTTTTTTTTTAAAGGAATTTTTTTTAAAAAGGGGAAAAGGTAAGGGTTTGCCCCACAAAATTTTTTTTTTTTTTTTTAATTTTTTTTTAAAAAATTTTTTAAAAAAAATAAAGGGGGAAAAAATTTGGGAAAACCCCCCAAAAATTTTTTTTTTTTTTGAAATTTTTTTTAAAAAAAAATTTAAAAAAATTAAAAAATTTTGGGAAGCCCCAAAAATTTTTTTTTTTCTTTTTTAAATTTTTTTTTAAAAAAATTTTAAAAAAAGGGTTTTGGGGGAAATTTTGGGAAAAGCCCAAAAAAATTTTTTAAAAATTTTTTTTTTTTAAAATTTTTAAAAAATATTTTTGGGGAAATTTTTTAAAAAAATTTTAAAAAAATCAAAAATTTTTTTTTTTTGAAATTTTTTTTTTAAAAAATTTTTTAAAAAAAAGGGGAATAATTTCAAAAGCACCCCCCCAAAAATTTTTATTTTCCCTTTTTTAAATTTTTTTTTTAAAAATATTTAAAAAGAAGAAGGGTAAGGGATCAACGACCCAAAATAATTTTTTATTACCAACATTTTTTTTTTTTAAAAAATATTTAAAAAAAATGAAGAAGGTAAGGGAATCGACCAAAAAATTTTTTATTTACAACATTTTTTTTTTTTAAAAATTGGAAAAAATTAGAAGGGTAAGGGATCAAGACCCCCCCAAAAAAAATTTTTTTTTTTTTTTTTTTAACATTTTTTTTTTTAAAATTTTTGAAAAAAAATGAAAAAGGTAAGGGGTAGCACCCCCAAAATTTTTTTTACAACATTTTTTTTTTTTAAAAAAAAATTTAAAAAATTTTCGAAGAATTTGGGCTAAAAAAAACCCCCAATAATTTTTTATTTCTTTTTAAATTTTTTTTTAAAATTTTTGAAAAAAATGAGAAGGTAAGGGTGCACCCCCCCAATAATTTTTTATTTACCATTTTATTTTTTAAAATTTTTGAAAAAAATCCCGAAGAATTTGGGGTTACGAATCAAAATTTTTTTTCTTTTTGAACATTTTTTTTTTAAAAATTTGAAAAAAATTTTTGAAAAGGGTAAGGGTACCCCCCACAATAATTTTTTATTTTTTTAAAAAAAATTTTTTAAAAATTTTTGAAAAAAATTTTTGAAGGGTAAGGGAAGCAACAATAATTTTTTATTTACTTTTTTAAATTTTATTTTTTAAAAAAATTTAAAAAATAGTGGCAAAATTTTGGGGGAACGACCCCCCCAAAAAAAATTTTTTTACTTTTTTTTTTTTTTTTTTTTTAAAAAAATTTAAAAAAAAAAGGGAAAAGGGATTTGACCAAAAAAAATTTTTTATTTAATTTTTTTAAAATTTTTTTTTTAAAAAAATTAAAAAAAGGGGGAAAAATTAAAAAAAATTTTTTTTTTTTTTTTTAAAATTTTTTTTTTAAAAAAATTTTTTAAAAAAAGGAAAAAGGGTAAACCCCCCAAAAAAATTTTTTTTTTTTTTTTGAAAATTTTTTTTTTTAAAAAAAATTTAAAAAAATTTTTTAAAAGGTTAAGGGTAAACCCCCCAAAAAATTTTTTTTTTTTTTGAACATTTTATTTTTTAAAATTTTTTAAAAAAAAGGGCAAAAGAGAGAAGGGGGAACGACCCCCCAAAAAAAATTTTTTTTTCCCTTTTTTAAATTTTATTTTTTGAAAAAATATTTAAAAAAAAGTGGCAACGAGAGAGTAAGGGACAAGAATTTAAAAATTTTTTTTTTTTTTTAAAATTTTTTTTTTGAAAAATTTTTTTAAAAAGGGCAAAAAGAGTAAGGGGGAACGACCCCCCCAAAAAAATTTTTTTTTTTAAACNAANAGGGTCCNNCNNANNNNTTTTNNNNANNNGAANNGNNTNNTNNGGG
>JAIXHY010000012.1:1656495-1852001 GCA_020449905.1 Globodera pallida
AGTCCAAATCGTTTCCAATTGATGCAAAAATCCAGTCCTTAAACCCTAATATATGTCTACTATTTTACCCATATCATTAAAGAAAAAAAAATTGGCTATGCCTTCGATGCTTCACAAATATAATTTTTATCGTTTAAAGAATCGCAAATAGAATTTTTGGAAAATTTTGACCCATCAATTTTAATTGCTTTTGGAAATAGAATTATTAAATCCAAAATACTTTTTTATAATAAATTTTACGATTTTGAATATAATAATAGCCCACAAAACTCTATATCAAATCCGATCAATCGCAAAACAACTAATCGTAAATGTGACTTGAGGGCACTCTCTGATGTCGTGAAAGCTGATTCTAATGATTCAAACCAGGAAATCCGATAAGGAAGCATATCCCCCCCCCCCCGTTAAGTAACTGCAAAAACTCCCACCCCATTCGCCACACCATAATGCGAGCGAACCTGTGCAAAATTTTGCAGAATAATTCAAGATTTTTGCGCAAATTTATGTTTTTAACAAAAACCCAAAATTTTAAAAAACAACTTTATTTTTATAAAGTGTTTGTAGGTTGGATGACTTTTTCTTGACTTATAGAAATTTTAGGTAATTTCAAATTTTCAAAAAACAGCTTAAAATTCTATTCAATTTTAATAAAATTTTTAAGTTATGTTGAAAAGCTATATTTTGCAAATCAGACCTTAATTTTTCCACAAATTTTCTTTAAATAGTAAATTTGATTAAAATCTGAAAGCCAAATAATTTATTTAATTTCTAATTGAAAAAAACTATTGTTGGATTTTAATAATTTATTCTCATTGTCCCGCTCTTTAAAAAATCAATTATTTAAAAAATCAATTATACGCAAGCAATTTTTTAATACCAAAATTCCAAAAATTTAATTACACGTACCCTTTAAATCATAAAAATTAACCGCCCATAAAAATTGCTTATTCCTATCACTTTCCTATCATCATCCAACATCCCCAGAGAACGCCAAATTAGCGGCTTCATCATGTTCTACCAAGTTCCTCAATTAGCACCTTACATGGACTGGATTTATACGTATCGCTCGTCCACCGTCCCCCCCCCCCCCCCACCGCTTTATCTTCGTCGTCAATCGCCAAATTGTTCGATGAAGCGTAAAATTGGTAGAACGGGTGTGTGTGCTGCGTGTACTTCATGGATATGTGCTTGAAATGGATGCTGATTTATTCGATAGGGTGGGACATGGATCAAAGCTTTGCCTATTCATGCGGCCGTTTATGCGCTATTCATTCAACACTATTTCTTCTATTACTCTCATTGTCTAGCTTTGCTGCTCTCTGACAATCACACACTATTTCTCGTTCGACTTCACGCTCTCTTAAACTAAGTCCCAGCAGATTTACCCATTATTTTGTTGTCTTGGGATGAATTTGAATATCGGACTTTTTGGCCAGGATTTTTTTATTTTGGGTTTATCAATTTTTAAAAGTAATTGACAATTTTCCCTGAGGCGCCTTCAGACCAAAAGGACTTTTGATCATATTTAAAGATCTGCATTTTCAAGCATTTCGTCAAATGCAAATTTTTTAATGCCTGAGCAGAATTTAAAACTTTTAATTGTTAATTTCCCGCTTTTTAGGCTTAATCGGGTCTAGATTTAAAAATTAATTAAAGAAGTATTTTGACATTTTTATTTTGTTTTTTTATATTCCATCACAATTTCTCTGTTCGACTGTCTGTCCATTCTCTTCATGACCACACACTATTTCTTCATTTTTTCTTTTTCCTCGAGACGATGTTTGTCGGCATATAAAGAACACTTTTTCGTCGTCTCTCTGTTGGAGACGTTCATCAGACAATCATGTCGTCCATTCTTTCTGGGAAAAAAACTGTTGCGGAGCGATTGTCATCCAACAATTAAACACGTTTTTGGAATGGTTGTGCAAAATTTTCTTCACGTAATGTGATGATATTCTTGTAAATGTCTGCTGAACATTTTTATGTGTTTATGTTTTGAGTTAATGTCTAATGACATTTTAATTATAATTTTTACTTGACTATTTTTTATCATTTCCGTCCCTATTGGAGACTTTACCGTCACGATTACCGGTATTTTGCTGATCTGGATTTACTAAATGACCCGTTCCTGTTTGATCCTTCATATTTAATCATTGAACCTGATCTGCTTGCTCATTTACGCTGATAAGAAATCAGAGCAGTACAAAATCATTGTTGCATAAGACACCGGTTGCATTCTCCATTTTATTTTAAACTTTCCCTCTGGCACTGTGCCAACTCAGCTTTAAATGCCCTTGGGGCAAAAATCAATGTCAGCCAACAGAATATGCAAATTATCTAAATAAAAGATCTTACTCACATTAAACCCCCGCTAATCGCATTAAGCCGCTTTTCCTGCATCCACAAACATCATGCCATATGCTTGCATATTATGTACATACGTAATCGCTAATCATTTTTGATATGTAGCATGCCTTCCCATAAATTAGCGCTTTTTCTTAATCGCATAAATTGGCGAAACATAAAAATGATTCCGATTTTTATTTATTTTGCTCAATGGACCAAAACATATAAGCAATGTATACACACATCTTTGGCTAGTTTGGTGGCTGTTTTTCATTAATTATATTGCATTAAAGAATTCGGGAGTTATGAAACAGGGGCTGGCGCGCGAACATCGAACCACGGCATTTTTGTCGATCCAAAATAAAATTATAGAAGAGATTGTTTGATCTTTTGAATATTTTCAAATTTTTTCAATGGAAACCTGACCAGATGATGAAAATCTGCGCAATTTTCTTAATAGTCAACATTTTTAAAACATTTTCAAATGTGTCGTTTTTACTTAGGAGATTTACAACCAAAATTTCAAAAAAGTTTTTTTGTGGCTTTCGGACGCAAAATTGCGACATTCCTCAAAATCTTTGGCGATGGATGAATGACCTTGGGAGGGTGGAAGTGATGAGCATCACTTTCATCCCCCACCTCCCCCCCCCCCCCCCCCCCTCCACCCTCCGTCCTTCTTCATCATCCGCACTTTCTTCCCATTTGTAAAATGCTCTCCTTCTTCCTCATCCATCCTCGCCATCCCACCGGTTTCACTTTTTGCGGTGCAAAAATGCAACCCCCCCCCCCCCGTAGATTATAATAATTCCTTAATTTCTGCTTATAATTTGTCATCATAAGCCCTTTTCGCCACCACCAGCACCACCGAAATTTTTTTCGTCATGCTCAGCGGGGACATAATGGTGTTAAAGCCACATAATCTCCATCACCGCTTCATCCCGCCCCGTTATTTTAGCTCCAGTATAGTAAGTAGTGCGGTGGTTGTACATAAATAAATCTGCGAAAAAGAGCCGCCAAATTTGGTGATAAACTCTTCACAAAACTGTTAGAACTGGTCCACCACAGCTTAGAATACCATATCAACAAAATAATTATAAATATTTGTTAATGGTTTTTGCAATTAGGACAAAATGGTAAAACTCAATGTCAATCAAATTAAAATTTTTGACTAAATTTGGTTAATAATAAAGAAAGAATATAAATTTATATTTACAAAAATAAATGAACTTTTTTAATAAAATTTTAAAACTTGCAAATTTGGAATTTGCCAGCTTGCAAAATGTAATTTGATTTATTGTTAACTGCGCTTTTTTTGATCACCTCATTAAAAAGTTTTAATCCAAAAGTTTAAGTTTCATACTGTTCCATGATTATCTGTTCTATTCTAATATTTTTACTGATCAGCCTTCCGTCAATATTATCTCAATCATCAACTAACCAAACTGTGGATGAACAAGATGGTAATTATTAAAGACAATGATAAATTTAATTTTTTTTAAAGATTGTACGTCCCAATCAAAACAATCCACAACACTCCGTGTCGTTGTTCTGTTTGACATTACCCCCGAATATGCAACAAATTTCCGCAATCAGCAACATCGGCTCATCAAATCACTAAGGTTATAAAAAAAAAGGAAAATTAATTAAAACTCAAAATTTTAGACATATTGATCAACGCGCCAAAGGACAGCCACGGTTTTATGCGCTTGTCGCGTTTCATCGAACTTCGGTGGTGCTAAGCGGGTTGAACTATGCGCAGGCAAAAAATGTTGAAAAGGTGGATTTGAATTAAAATAAAAATTCTTCCATTTTATTAATTAAACAATTAGGTAATAAAATTCTAATATTTTCAACATTAAAAAAACGTAACATTTTTTTCAAGATTATTGACGAAATCAATGGGCTTAACCCTCGACGTAGACTGGAAACAGCACCTTCAAAGGTTATACAAAAATACACATAATTATTTAACTAAATTTATTGATATTAATTAATATATTTTAAATTTAATTTTAGGCATTTGAGACGGCCGAAGAACTTTTGGAGTACCATCAAAAGTCGTTGCACAACACTTCCAGCACTATTAATATTGTTCTGTTAGTTCATGATGGGCTGAACACGGACACACGAAACGAAACTTTTGATTCAATGTAATGAAAAATTTACATTATATTTGTAAATAATATTTTGAAACAGCGCCAAATTGTCAAAGATAGAGGCAGGAATTTTCGCAATTGCCGGAAGCGTTAAGCCAAATGAACAAATTTTGACTGAATACACTGGACTGAGGAGTCACGTTTTTGCAAGCAATGATGACATGGAGCATTTCTTCGACGCTTTAGACAATGTCCGCTATTTATTTTTTTGAAATTAATTTAATACGTTTTAAAAATATGAATTGTAATTAGAAAAGTCCCCCCCCCCTTTTTGAAGTTTGAGTATTTTATAATTTAAATTATGTCAGAAAATTGATCCTTGTACGACTGCTACTGCTGCTGAACTTCGGGCGAGGAAATTTCCAATTCCAACAAAACTACGTGATGACAAAAATCGCACTGCTGTTGAGGTGGTAGCCAAATTTAATTTTGTTTTAAATAAACTATTTTAAATATTTAAAAATTTTCAGGTGTTGCTACTTGCGGAAAATGACAGCAATGCTGCAACAAAACAACAAAAACTTACGCCTAAGCAGGAACAGCAGTTCGTCAAGCGCGAGCAGTCATTTTTGGCGAAGGAGTTGAAATTGGAGGAGTGTAACAATGCGGGAAAGGTGGAAAATTTGGCTAAAAATTCATAAATTTATGGATGGTTGATCCTTCAAATTTTAAATGATATTTTTGATATTAAATAAGTTGAACAAATTTTAATATTCTTTATTAATAGAGCATTTTTAGAATTTTCATCCAGCCAAAATGGTTCAATTCCAGATCGACCTGATGCTTTTGCTGGACACCAGCGGCTCCATGTACCTCTCATTCACCCAGCAGCGTCAGCTTGCGCTTCAACTTCTGCACGCCATTGAGCCTGCACTGCACGCACTGCAGGTCGGCGTCATCCAGTTTGCGCATGAGCCTACCGTAATTCATTCGTTGCGAGAGCCGACTGCGACAAAATATCGCGAACTGCTCGACAGAGTGCACGACATCGTGTTCACTGGACGGTAAATTGTTGATAATATGAATTTTTTATTAAAAGATTTCTCTTTTTTATCTAAATTTTATAAAATTTTTATTTTTAAAATTTGTAATTTATGATTAAATATTTTGATTAATTTATAGTAGGGGTGTACGCGACCGGGACTTTTGGGAAAAACCGGGACTAATTTGGTCCTGCTCAAAAAAAAAAACTGCGCGACTCAAAATTTCAGTACCAAAATGCAAAAAAATTGACCATTTCAGTACTAGTCTCGGTCCGTACAACCCTAAAGAATAAATTTAAACAATTTAAATATTCATGTTTCATTAAATTTATCAGAAATACCCGTATTGCTGATGCTCTTGAACTGGCTTTGAATGAATTTGATAAGCACGGACGAAAAGATGCACAGAAAGTAAGACTTTAATTTAAATTAAATTTTTTATAAATTAATAATATAAATTATTAATTTTGGCTTTTGTATTTAGGTTCTAGTGTTAATTAGTGATGGGCATGGCCAAGAATTTTGGCATCGTGCAGCGGAGGTAGCGCATCGCCTGCAGTCTACACGCTACCTGCAACGATTTGCAGTGTCATCAAGTTTGGACTACAATTTCGAGGAGCTCATGCTGTACATGGGCGATCAACGCAGAGTTTTCGTCGGACAGCGAACATTTGTGTAAAATTAAAAAAAACCCATCTTTTTATAAATATTATTGATTTTAATATTTAAAAATTTATTAATTTAAATATTTTTTAATTTCAGTTTTATGCCAACCATCGTCGCATTCTTGAATAAATGTTTGCCAAACTCTGTGAAAAAAATTAGCGCGATGGCAACAAGTTCGGACGACATTGGCATAACGAGCGGAACTGTTAGCATTGAGAGTACTGTAGAAACTACGACTGCGGTAGACGAATTTACTACGGTAGCCAATTTGACGGAAATGCTACGAGAGGCGGATAATAATGGGATGCCAGACACTTTGTCTCACAACCTAACTTCACCAACATCATCTGGGCTTGCGGAGGAGTTTGTTTCAAATTCAACTTTGGCGCTTTTGAAACAAAATGAAACGGAAGCGCCTTCACAACAAAATGCCACAGGTGCGGCGATGCTCATAATTGGGAAGCGAGAGAAGCTAATAAACGAAACAACAACGGCAGAGAAGCTAGTAAACGAAACAACAACGGCAGAGAAGCTAGTAAACGAAACAACAACGGCAGAGAAGCTAGAGAATGGGACCTTGGCAGACAACGAGAGAGATGAGCCATTGAAAGCAGAGGAGGAGGAGGATGAAAATGGTGAAGCAAAAACGGACGAGGAAGAGAAGCTCAAAAAAATTGAGTTGGAAAAGAAAAAAGTAATAAATTTAAATATCTAAATTAATAAATTTTTATGTTTTTGCAGAGTTAGTTATTTTTAAACATATATTTTAAAGTTTATATTAATATGCTCTAAAGTTTATATTTGCTTTTTTGCTTTGATGAATTGATATTAAGATTATAAGAATATTTAAATTAATAGATAATTCAATTTTTAAAATAATAAAAAATATAAAATTTTGATCTCTTGAAAACCTTTATTTTAAGCCAACAAATCCTGCAGAATTTGAGTGTGACACAGATGTGCTTATTATGCTGGACCGATCAAGGCCAGAACAAAGTTTTGCTCAACAAATTGCGCTCGCCAAACATCTGATCGCAAAAATTGATCCCGAAGAAATTGCCTTGGGCAAAATTCGGGTTGGCATTATTTCATTTGGAGCTGAGGCCAAAAAGGAAACTGAATGGCGCGAAAAATTGACCAGAAGACAAATTTTGCAAAAATTAGACACAATTCAACAATACAATGGACAAACGTCATTTGTGCAAGCCGCAAAAGTGGCTATTGAGGTAAATTTTGGTATAATAATCAAATTTTAATCATTTATAAAATTAAAGTATACAAAAATTTTCAGGAAGTTTCGAAAATTCGTCGCCCTGAAGCCCGAATGCTGGCCACAATGTTTTGGAGCGGTTCCGACGGTATAGACCAACCGGACGAATTGGCCCAAGCAATCAACGAGTTACATATGATCAATCAAACACAGCTTTTTGCAGTCTCACTGAGTCCAAAAGCCAATTTGACCAGACTTAAGGCAGGACATAATGTTTCTTGAATTTTCAAAATTTCTAAAATGTTTTACAGGAGTTGGCAGGTGATCAGTGGCATGTTTTTGTGGAAGGGCGTGCCAGTCAATTTGTGGGACAAGGTAAACAACTTAGAAGTCTTTGCCTTAATTACAAAATTCAAGTTATTAAAACTATGATTCTTCAAGCTTTCAATATAAAAATTTTGTGTTCTTAATAAAAATTTTCTGGCCTCTAAAATTTTTGAAAACCATTTAGCTTCACGATACCTTTTGGACTGTGTTCTGCCTCCCAGCGATGCATTGTTTCACCGAAATCCATCGACAAACAACAACGAGCCGGCGGAGCTGGACAACCACGAGCCGTTGAACAGTGTTGAACGTGTCGAACACTTGCAAGCTGCTGCACGAGCATTCAAAAAGCAATCGCTTGGCAATTGCAAAAACGGTGGGTACAGCAGAAAGTATCATAAGTCATACTGTATCGTAGGGTTTATTAACAGTTCCATTATATTCATTTTACAGAGAATATTTAATTATAGATCTTGTGGACCTGGCACTTTTGCTTCACTTCCGACCCCAAAACGGATCATCTCCAAATGATATGTCCGGCCAATTCCACGCAATGGTTCGTGCAGCCATGGATGCTTTGAGGTAATAATATTAATTTCATGGATAATAGGGTTCCCACCATTTTTCGACATAAATTCGGCATTTTGGCCTGTTTCACATTCCTACTCCCGGCGGTAGATGTCGAACTCTAATATGAAGGGCCGATAAACATTGATGAAATGATTTGTTCGTTTATCACTTGAAGGCAAGCCTCGGCTGATCAGTATCTGAAGCGCATTCGTCTCTCCCTTTTGATCAACGCGCAAGTGCAGGTGTCGTTGAAGACCGCCATTGATCTGGACGATGCACTGTTCGCGCTGGATCGTGCACAGCTTGATCAGACTGAAATTGACGGCACTGTGGCATTGGCGAACAAATTGCAGATGTCGTTAGATGATCTTCGGCAATTTCATAGGTGGATTTTATATTTTAAATTAAATTTAATAATAAATTAAAAAATTTTAGAGACGGAGCTCGTGTGGTAATTTTGGTGCTGAGCAATGACGAGCAACAACAGTTAAACGCAGACGAACAACAGTCACGGCTAATCATCAAAGGCCTGGACCGACTGTCCGCCTCGATGTTCATTCTACATTTTGCGCCCCGTGGGGCAAACGCGCCTAAGGGCACGCTCAGCGCGCAGTTCAACGGCAGCGACTCAGAACGAACCATTCGCGTGTTCAGCACCAGCGGCAAAATTTCACACTTTGTGGACGAGTTTCGTCGCAAGACATTCATGTGCAGGTGATCACCATAATTTTTTAATAATCACAAATTAACAAAATTTAGAAGGCATGATGAGCCGAAGCCCATAGTGGCATCTCCAAGTGAAGATGAATTAGTCGCTTCAGATTCTGCACTTCCACCATCGGAAGAATTTGAAGCCAGCGTAAGCGTGCCCATAGAATTATTATTCCGAGTTAAAAATTTACTCGAAAATTTAAGGCTTCTTCATCGGTGGATGCTTCAACGGTTAATGAAACTGACACATCGTCAGGTGCTGTCAAACTGCTTGAAAATGATGTTTCTGAGAAGCAGTCACAAAACAACAATAACAACAAAACAGAACAATTAAATGAATCAAAACTTATGAATCTGACTATGAGGGAGCAAATTGCCTCATTGCCGGATGGCTCAGCTAATGTAACGACTAAGAACGACGAAATGCCAACAAATAATGCCACAACAGTACAAACACAGCCTGACAACATTACAGTAACCACCCCAACAACACTTGCACGATCATCGACAAGGAAGGCGGTCAAATTTGCATTAAATGACGATGATCATCCCAGGGTGTTTTTGCTGGGCGACGAGTGCAAGGTGGACTTGATGTTCATCATCGACACGTCCCAAAGTGTGCAGGAGGCATTTGATGAACAGCTCAAATTTGCTGTCGATTTGGTTGGTCTACGACTGTAACTGAATTTTTTATAAGCAAAAAATTGGTAATTAAATCGAAGATTTACTGAAAACAGGTCAAACGCTTGCCAGACCAAGACTTTGCGCAACGTGTCCAAGTTGGGGCAGTGTCCTTCTACAAAAAAGCCCAAGTCCAATTCTCGCTGGGTGAACTGAAAGAAAAATCCGCTATTCTCGACTCGTTATTGCACATAAATCACACGGGCGGAGGCACTTCGGTAGGCGAGAAAATTTAATTTAAAATAAAAACAAAATTTTAATCTAATTTTTATTGTTTTTATTTTTAAAAGGCAATCAAATACATTTTGATCATTTTTAGGTTGTCAGCGGAGTTGATTTAGCCATGGACGAAGTGGTCAAGACGAGACGCAAGGGCACACGTTTGATGGTTGTGCTGATTACCGATGGTAATTTGGTGAAATTTCAAAGTATATAAATTGAACTGATATTTTTTTATTAAAATTAGAATAATTTTTGAAAATTTATAGGCAGCAGTCAGGATCCATGGGCGGACGTTGTGCGTTCTGCGGACAGACTTCGTGCCGCTGAAGCGGATGTTTACACGATCACCGTTAGCCATGACTATTTCTTCAGGTCCAGAAAAACTAAAAAAAGGAGTCAATTCAAAATAATCTTTGTTTTATTTTTTTTACACACAAAAAAAGCTTGATAAATGTTTTATTTTTATCCTTAAATCTCAGAGAGTTGGAGCTGTACGCGGGCAATAAATGGTTCGTCTACATCGATGCACGTATTCGACAATTCTTGGACGAGGCTGAGGTGTCATTAGTGGAGTGCAAATCGCCCAGCATGCCAATGCAGCGCGCGGCGCGTGATGAAAAAAATGGATCATTGACGGCATTGGTGCCACAATCGACAAATACGTTGATGAACTTCACGACAGAAACACCGTCAAGTTCTAGCAGTTCAGCTGCAGGTGGCAGTTGTGAGAAGGATATGGTTGACCTGATGTTTATCATTGACACATCGGCGAGTGTCCAGGTCGATGATTTAATATTTGTCTTAGTTTTTGTTAATTCTTTTTATTTAAACTTACAAAAAAACAAATAAAATTAATTTTTTTTGTCATTAGCAAAACCAATTGTTTTTATAATAAATAAATGTTGCTTTAATCTAATTCAATTTTTTTTAACTTATTTATTTCAGAAGGAATTCTATGCTGAGAAAAATTTCGCACTGGATTTGGTCCGAGTGTTGCCAGAACAAGATTTTACTGTAAATTAGTTAAATTACAAAATTGTTTCAATTATTGAAATTTTTCAGAAACGAATTTCAATAGCAATGGTTAAATTCCGCGGGACAGCGGACATTCATTTCCATTTTCATCCGGGACGACGACGTGAAGACATTATTTATGACATTGAAAGGGTAAAAAATAAATATTGTCATCGTTATTTAAAATTTATTATTTTAATAACACGCCTTGTTTTTTTTAAATTATTTAAATAAATTTAACAAGATAAAATAAAGGTTGAACACACTGGAGGTGAAACAAGTTTGGCCACGGCTGCCGAATTGGCTTATCGAGAAATATTTCGTCTCCGTAGGCCTGAGGCTAGGTAAATTTTGATATTAAGTTTAATAAAACAATAAAAATATACTAAATTTTAGACTAATTGTTGTCATAATAACTGATGGGAACAGGTCAAAAATTCAAAATAATTTTAAAATAAAAATTATATCATTTTTATTATTTTTAGTCAAGATGAATGGAAGGATGTTAAAGTTGCAGCAAAAAAATTGCGAGCTTCTACCGGAGGAAATGGAGTAAAAAATAGACTTAATTTGTATAAAATATATACTTGTTTCAATATTTAATAATTTTTCAAGATTTATGCTGTAACGCTGTCCGAGAAATACTCCGTTGAGGAGCTTCGCGAGTACACGGGCACCGAGGACAACTTGTACACAAACCATCGAATTGACCAATTCATACAGGTCCTTGACGATATTAATTTTAATGAATTTTAGAAATTAATTCAAATCAATAATCCTGACAATGTTTGGAAATTTATGAAAAATGTCATCTTAATAATGAAAGTTTTCATAGTTTCATTAAAATACGAAAATTCTGAAAACAACCACAAGAACAACAGATTTCTTTTTATTTTTTTATTTTACTCTTTAGGAGGTAGGAAACTCGATCAGCCGATGCCCGGACGGCGAACGGGACGGCATCAAAGTGACACCAGTGCCGGATGTTGAAGCGTCCACAACTCCAAGCAGTACTTCGATGTAAAAACTAATGTTACGTTTGTTTTTTCAATTTTTTAAAATTTTTAAGGCTTTTTGACATGATGAACTCAACAGTGACACAATTGCAGGATAAACAAGTTCGAACTAAAAATGGCCAACCGAAGAAGCATAATAAGGAGGACGAAGTGGCAAAAGCCCGGGATGAGGTGATTGTGAGCAGTTGAAATTTTGAATATTTTATTTGGGAAACTTGACATTTCTTGGCCATATATTAAGGCAAAAACTGTGGTTGGTTGTAAATTTTTTTGCGTGTTAAATATGTGTTAGAAAATGTAAACCTATTTAGTCCATTTTTTCGTTTTTTAGTAATACATAAAGCCTTCATTCCATAATTAATTCTTAACAATTTATGAGAAAATTTTTAGGTTTCTAAATTAATTATAGAACAAGGGTTATCGTGACCCTGAATTTTTGGTAGTAGCTGTTTGCCTCACATACTCCGTCGAATTTTTTTAGGCAAAAAACCCCGAACTTGACAATTTTCAGGGTTTTTAGTCCTCGAACCGAACCCCTAAAATTCCAACTCAGAGTCGGGGGGGGGGGGGGTGGGAACCCGCGTTCAACGTTACTCAAATTGAACAATTTTTTTTGTTTACTTTTTATTAATGCAGTGACCAGGGTTGCCGTCTAAAGCTTATTTTTTGCTGTTTTATTCTGCTTTTGCGATTTTGTTTGTGTGTTTTGAAGTGCTCTGCGCTTTTAATTTTATTAATAATTATGAACAATAAATAATTTAAAAAATATATATTATTAAAATAATAGCATTGCATGTGTGAACTTTATAGTGAAATTAGCTTTTCGTGCTTTTCCATTCCCATACATTTTCTCTACCGATTGTTGGCAACCCTGGGGGTTAAAAGAAAACAGGTGCCAAATTTTAAAAAAAAAACAAATAATTTTTTATAAATTTCAGAATCCAATTAGAGTAAGCCGGGAAGAAGAATTGTTTGACGAAGCACTGGGTACTGAACTGTTTTCCAAATGCAATATTTCAAAAATGGACGTGGTACTTTTTTATATTTATTTAATTTGCATAAAAATTATTGATTAAAATAAAAAATATTTACGTAATAATTGATTTAGGCTTATTGATCTATTTTTAATTAAATATTTTTATTTATTTTTTTTCAAAGATCATTATTTTGGACGCGTCGACATCGCGAGAAAATGTTTTTGAGCATCAACGTGAGCTGGCCTTGTCGTTGATCGAACGGCTTCCGATCAATCGAGAGGACCCAAGTGTGGCAACGGGAATCATTAGCTTCACAAACAGTCCAGTGCTTCGACAAACGCTTGGCCTGGGCAGGGATCGTAAGGTCTTGAAATTTCGTATGGTTTAAATTAAAAATTCTTATTCAAAAAATAGAATTTTTGTTTACTATTTTTGCGATTTAGATGGTCCGCAAGGCAATTGAAGACATAAAATACCGCGGAGGCAGCACGCTGACCTCGAAGGCGGTTGAACTTGCATTGCAGGACATGCGGCGTGGCATGCGTTCGGACGCTCGTCAGGTGGTGGAAATGGAAAACGATTTAAAGAAATAAATATTTAATATATATACAAAATTTATTAAATATAAAATATTTTTAAATGTATCATCTGCAAATTTTTTGACTATGGTAAAACATTGAATTTTTGATCAATTTATAATTTTTAAATTAAATTAAAACCAATTTTATTTACTAACTATTTGAATTCTTTTTTAAGGTTGTGGTGTTGATGAATGATGGGATGAGTCAGGACCTGTGGGAACAAGTCTTAGAAAGCAGTCGTAATCTGGCCAACTCAGGCGCCGTCCGGTTTGGGGTTGCATTGGGCAGTGAAGTAGACTTACGCGAATTATATCATGTAATTAAAAATAAATAAAAATATTTTGGTTGTAAAAAATTAAAATTTTTAATATAAAATTAAAAATAGGGCTCATCAGCCGTGCCGAAGATAGGCGCAGCAAAAATTGGCATTTAAGAACGAAAAGGGAACCCCTACGTTTCTCCATAAAAATAAAAAATTCATTTTAAATTTGATTTCTGATTAGCATGATTTATTTTAAATTCACAGTACATCGGGACCAATGACCGCATTTACCGTGACGGCTCAACTGAACGTTTTCTGCGCGACATTGTCGCGTTGTTGGGAGAAACCAACGAAAATTGTACAACAAACAGTGCCACAGTGAAAGCGGTGCCAATACATCGGGACGAAAAGGTCAAAATGCCATTGAATTTGATGGAGATCGAAGAATTTGAATTTCAGGTGGGTGCTTCTTTTAATTTTTTTAAACATCACTTTAAACTAAAATTCAATTTTTTATTTTATTTATTTATTGTTTTTAATTGTATTTATTAAAATGTTTCAAATATTGTTTCCAATGAAGCTGGACAGTCATTGTGAGAAACCAAATGTTGATTTGTTGATCATGTTGGACAATGTCATATCGTCTGAAAAGAATAATGACAATTTGAAATTGAATTCGAACCGATATCTCTTGTTGGATGTTTTAGGTAAATTTGATAAATTTTATTATTTATAATAGATTTTTAGTCCAATTAAATTTCGATAAAGTCAGCTCAAAAATCTGTTTTGCCCATAATGAAAATGCATATTTTGGTACTTTTTGACTAAAATTCTTTAACATAACTAAGGATTTCAAAACATATTTTGCATATCTCATAATAAATTGTTTAAATTGCATCTTTGGGCCATTTTTGGATATTATATTTCTTTAAATTTATTATAATTTAAAATAATTGATTATTTCTAGGGTCACTTCCGTGGGATGGCCGCGTGCGTGTTGCGCTCATTTCCACAGGCGGCCCTCGCTTGGAGTATCGCCTCGAGGATTTGCAAAACCGCGACGCGGTTTCGACGCGTGTTGAACGCGTGCGGACACTGAATGGTGCGCCAGATTATGCGTCAAGCATCGCACGCGCGTTGGACCATTACGCAAGCGCGAGGCGTGACAACGCACGTGGCATTCTGCTGTTGGTCGGCAACGGAAACGGCACGACCGATTCGCTGGCACAACGCCAAAATGTGGTGAACCGCATCAGACAGGTCGCGCCCATTATTTTGCCTGAATTTTAGTTTATTTATATTTGAATTTTAGACTCAGGGTTTGAGTTGTATAGCTGTTGATAGTGGAAAGGAAGTCATTATGAAAACGGTAAGAAAATGAAAAAAGCATAAAGACATTTTATTTACTTTGAAGATTTAAAAAGTGTTATATATGTTTTTAAATTTTAATCATCTTATTTGGCTTTCGAAACTTTTATTTAAAATCACTAAAATATTTAAAACATTTTAAAAAATTGTAAAAATTTTAATTTTACAAGTTGATTGAATACACTGGTTCTCCGCAACGCGTTTTTCCATTTGAACGAAATGCTGAATTTGCGAAAATTTTATTTGATGAAGTGACCGCGTCAGAACAATGCCAATCAAACCTGGACCAAAAAACGCCTAATATTGTAGGATTACTCAATGAAAATGGCACAGAAGTACCGGAAAAAGAGGGCATAGATTTTATGGTAATTTTTTAGGCATTTTTTAGAAAAATAAATCATTTTTTTTATAATTTAAGAAAATATTTTCGTTGAGACGGCAGAGGTTGCGTGATATTGGTCTGAACAGATTGGACAAAGAAGACAAAGGGACATTTGACGATGACAAATTGGTGAACAAACATAATGAAAAGAGGAAAGATGATTCGTTGGCACTTCTGCTGGCCAGTATTAGGCACGAAGATGAAAGTAGTTTTTATAATTTTTGTTTTAAATAAAATTATTTAAAAGAATTTATTTTCAAAAATTAATTCTCCATAAATAGCATAACCTTGGAGATTAATTTTTTTCAATTTGTAAAAAAAACTAAAAATTTTTTTATTTTCAAAGTTAGTTTTATTTATGTTTGTAAAACGTTAAAATTTAGGAATAATTTTCGATTAATCTTAAGGCACGACGACTTCATCAGTAACAGTCGTAACTTCACAAGGGCCCAAGAAGCCATCATTCATGTCCTCCACTTTTCTTCCACCATTTCGGAGCACATCATCCGCAACAACGCCAGACTTTCCATTTGAAATACAGAAACATCATCGAATCCGCATTCAAAAACCATTCCAAAATGGTCAAAAACATTTAAAAAAATATATTTTTCTGAATTATTAGATAAGAGAGCAACAAGTCCAAGCAGTTCAACAACAACAACTACTTCACCTACAACATCAACAACAACAGTCAATACGGAACCATATCGGCCAGGATGTTTGATTGATTTGATGCTCATTATCGATGCTTCCGGAAGTGTTCATGCAGCATTTGAGCAAGAAAAAATGCTCGCTTCGCAGATTATACAACAAATTCGTGTGAGATAAAATTTGTTTTATTATATTTTTTAAAATTTATAAACTTATAGTATTAATTTAAAAAATGCTAATGTACAGGTTGGACCGAACAACGCCCGTGTTACCATTGTGAAATTTGCCTCAACTGGTAAAGTGCGTACACTGCATGCATTTGACTCTGCGCAAAGCAAAGACACTGTGCTGGATGTAATCAAAAACATGACGTTCAGCGACGGTACCACCGCAATCCATTCAGCACTTCACCAGGTGTGCTGTAATTAAATTTTTTAAACTTTTAAATTTTATTTTCCAATTTATATTTTTTTCTAAGGCTGTTATTGCCTATTCGGCGCTACACGGCGCGCGTCCAGGCCTTGCCGAGCCCATCGCGGTCGTGTTCACGGACGGATTTGGCCAGCACGAGTTTAGCGAGCAGGCCACGTTGCTGCGTCAACTGGTCCCTCGCGTGTACGCTCTGGCTGTGCACGACGGCATCCGCGCGCCGATCGCACGCACGGAATTGACCAAAATCACCGGGGACGCGAGGCGTGTGTTTACCGCTGCAACGGTGACCAATTTGTACGGAGAGCTACGCGAGCGGTTCAGAGGATGCTGATACAAGAATCGAACATTTTGGCATCAAAATTCTATTTTTAAATAATTTTTTATGGTTCCCAGAATTTGAAGCTCTGATTTTTTTATTTTAAAAAAGTCAGAGGATCGAACATTAAATTCATTTATATGTTCATTTAAATATACCTATTTATAACGCAAAAGGTTAACCGTTTATTGATCATTTGAATTTTTGATTTTAATTGAATTTTTTTTTATATGTACATTAGTTTATATTTATCATAAAATAGATGACAATTTTTCATTCCAATTTTCTTATAGAGATGTTAATATTTACGATTTTACAAAACTTTAACTATTATTTTCTATTCAATTAATTATAGTCGATAATTCAGTAAAACCCTTTAATAGTCAAAACTTATTGTAAAACTTTAAAATTGTTGTATTGATAATTGCAGCCTACATTTTCATAATAAAAATGTCGCATTTAAAATTTTATTTCTTTCATTTAAATCCATTTTTCTTTCATCCTGCGGCTATTCAATTTTCTTGTAGAAGCAGTACCAAGCGGCGTGCAGCTGACCTGGGAAAAAGCCACAGAAGGTTAGCAGCACATTAAACAGTAGTTGATATTTGAAATCGGTGCTTTGCCGGCGCTTGTCTTCGATGCCATGAAACACAACGCCAATGGGCTTAAGTAGAAGTATAATTTTAAAAATTAAATAAATTATTCTAGACTGCTTATCTGAAAAAAACTGAGAGATAATTTGGCACTTTCGCTTTTTGTCACTCCCACCCGGTGCATGCAACACGCGTTGTTTGCATGCACTTGCTATATGCACGCAATATGTCTAACAAACCATGCTTGACTATTGCTGTTTAAGCGCGTGCATGCAACCCGTGTACTGCATTGCCTGGGGGTTGGTCAAATGGAAAGTCTGATAATTAAATTAGAGTTCGTTTTTTTGATTTTTGTTTTTACTTATTAAATAATTAATTCAAATTATACAAAATTTACTGGTAATAGAACGCATAAAGCACACTTCATCAGCCACCAAAGTTGCTTTTGATCGGTTTTATTCGTCATCTTTTTTATGGGATCGTTTTCCAGGAGAGGCTTTTGTGGGCTTGGCTCGTGCAGCTGAAATGTTTTTTTTGCTTTTTTAATTTTGTTTTTTATTTTTAAATAATTTAAATATGTATAAAAAAGTTTTAAACTATTTAACCTCCTCATTTCCATTAAACTCGTTAAAATTTTGTTCAGCCATTCCGAGGAAAGGGATTTGTTCTAAAGCAAATGTTAAGCTAAATCGATTTTAAAGATGGCAAGAATTGAAGCATCAAAAAACGTTTTTACTCTGTGTGTTTGTTTATCGGGAAACTTGTTTACTAAAAGACAGAAAAATATTGTTATTGTTTTATAAATTAAAGATTAAATATTTCTTAATTTATTCCAGGGTTTCCATACGTCCTTGAATGGCAAGGACAGTCCTTAAAAATGGACCCCCGATCTTAAAAATTGAAAATGTCCTTATTCAAGATTGTCCTTGAAAATGAGCATTTGGCCGGAAGTTTAAATAATTGTATTTTTAATGGAAAAAATCATGATGGCATTGTGTATATTCAAATTTTCAATATTATCAAAAATGAGCCCTCTCAAAACATTGTCATTTTTACGTTAATTTTGGAGCAAATTTCTTAACAAACCTTGTTAAAATCTTCAAAATTTTTCGCAAAAATTGCGAAATTTTAAATTTTTGCGCAATTTTCTTAACAAAAATGCTAAAAATAGGAGAAAAGGTCAAGGGTAAAACACAAAATTTGACCCCAAAAATTGGGCTTGGGCAAAATTTTTGAGCGTCCTTGGTTTAGAAATTAGTTAATCGAATGAATTACACAAATCCGTTCAAATTTTTATTGAATGATCTGAGATTCTGAGCATTGCCATAGATGGATCATTCAATTCAAATGCTATTCTTCATAAAACATGTCTTTGTCATTTTAAATTCCGGGTTTACTAATTAGTAATTACTTAAAAAATAAACTTATAAATTATCGAACAACTTTCAGTTTGTATTAGGGTTGCTCCCCGACCCCTCGGGGGCGGAAAAGTCGGGGTCGGGGTTGGCCGGGGTTGACCATGTCGGGGTCGGGGTCGGGGGCGACCAAATTTTTCGGGGTCGGGGTCGGGGTCGGGGGTCGGGGTCGGGGTTCGGGGTTCGGGGTTGAAGAAAATTCTGTTCATAAAAATTTTTTTAATAAAAATTTCACAATAAATCTTCACCGGGCAATCATAAAATATATCATTTTATTTTTAAATCCGTGCATCATCTTTAAAAACCTCAAAAGTAAAGAGGATCTTTCAGTTGTAAAAAAAAAAAGATTTGTGGATATGTCGTCAGGTCGGCGGTGCCGATAGGCGCCGCCGGGAAAATTTTTGAAGATTTTAGCAATATTGTTAAGAAAAATTGCTTCAAAATAATTTACCAACACTTCTTAGATTTTGGGAGTTACTAGTAAAAATTTCTAAATTTTTGTTAAATGACTGACTATACCTTTTTGAATTTCAAATTACTTAAAAAGATATGGAAAAATGCGCCGATTTTTTTCCTACAAATATGACACTAAAAATTAAGATCATTCAACATTGAAAAAGTTATAAAAGGAAAACTATTTAAAAAATGATCAGAAATTGTTTTCTTCTCAATAGATGTGTTCATAAAAAGTGCTAAAAATGATTTCTGCAGACGGGATCCGAACCCCACCCGATAACCCACAACACAGACCCACTCACCACTACACCACCTCATCATCAAAGATGAATCGTTTCAAAAGTACTTAATCTCCCCAAAAAAAAAGCCGATCTTTAGGGGTGTTTGTTCAACCCCGATCCCCGACCCAAAAAAAGGTCGGGGACGGGGTCGGGGTCGGGGAGGCCGGGGTTGGCAACGTCGGGGTCGGGGTCGGGGACGACCCCTTTTTTGGGCTCGGGGTCGGGGTTCGGGGGTCGGGGGTCGGGGTCGGGGAGCAACCCTAGTTTGTATTCAAAAAATTAATTCTCGTAAGATCGTAAAATTTTATCGAAGTGTTGTACCCCAGGATTTGTAAAACGCAATTCGAATTTGCTTTGATAAAAATATTATCACTTGCTTAATTTTGTACAGTTATTCAACCAAAAAAGAATTCCAATTAATGCAGCCTTTTTACGCAAATTTCGTGGAGACGAAGAGTTGTCTGATCCGGAAGCGGTTTTTTGTATTCGATGCAGAATAAGCTTGTCAACATTTACACCGCTGGTGTCGCGAGCTATCTCCACAACAAAACCTCTTTTAGTTTTTTTGACCAATCCGGTTTAAGAATTTTTATCTCGCCGGTATGAAAGGCTACAGAAACCGTTTAACTAACAAAGTGTTCTACTCAGATAGGGGTATTACATAAAAAAATTAAAATTTTTGAACCGCTTTAAAAAAACCTGTACGGAGCCAAATCAAAAAGCGATCTTTTTTATGCATTGACCTAGTAGCTCTTTAATTCTCATTTTGTACTGAAAAATTAAACTTACGTTGTCATAGGCATTTTGTTTAAACAATTTCAGTTGCCATTAATTTTTAGCTTTTGAAAATCTCACGTTGCCATTAATTTTTAGCTTTTGAAAATCTCACGGTGCCATTAATTTTTCGCTTTTGAAAATCTCACGTTGCCATTAATTTTTAGCTTTTGAAAATCTCACGGTGCCATTAATTTTTAGAATTTTGTATTACAAATCAAAGTTTTAATTCAAATTCGTAGCTGAGCAAATTAAAAATTATTAGTTTTAAATCGGGCTGCACAAGCCGAGGTTTTCGAGTAACCGAGTGCAAAGGCTTTAAAATCCTCAAAAATTTTAATCAAATTCTTTAAGCTTTCCATTCAAAAAAGTGGGTCTTACGGAAAACCCGTTTCACCGGGTACAAACTCATCAAATCAGGTCCACAAATCCCGGTTTAAACCGGTTTGCAACACTAGTTAAAATTAATAAAAATATTTATTTCCATTTTAAGAATACATTCTCTAAAGCATTATGGATATCCTTCTGTGGAATCATGACGAATATGCTCGACTTTACAATTGTTCCATGTACAAAGTTGATGATCTTCCAATGGAAAATCGCCAAAAGACATTTTTGGGAATTCTGATTCTCATTCTGTTTTTTATTGCAGAAGTGAAACTAAAAATTATTTTAAATTTAGAATAATTTACATGAATTCAGAACTAATTGATTAAAAAAAAATTTTTAAACTCAAAAGTTGTTTGAAAAAAAATTTGCTAACATAGAAAATTGTTTAGGCATTATATGTGCCGTGTTTTGTAGCCATCTGGCGGAATATGAAGGAAAGCTGCTATAAAATAATGTTTGTCCTTGGACTGACAGACTTATGCGCGCTTTGGGTGTGCGCCTTCGAGACAGGCATTTTTGCAATTTTGGGTTCCGTTTTTTGCTCATTCCCGACATTGGTCTACATCAGTGGAATGATCGGAAATGGTAAGGACTTTTTGATGGAATTTTTCTGACCAGGCTTATGGCTTCCAAAATTTTGTATTTGTTGTTTTCAGCAACATTTTCCATGGAGACAGCGTTGACCACAATTCTAGCTGTTAATCGATGCTTTCTTGTTGCGGCACCAAAATTCGAAGTGTTTTTCTTTGATGGTTGGCGAACTTTTGTATGGCTCAGTGGTGCATTGCTCTATTCGTGTTGGTTCGGCTTACTCCACATACCCGTCGTTTTTAGTTCGTTGGCATTCGCATGGTCTTACAATCCCCACTACGGCTACATTGACTATGGCGTAGGCGAATCGGTAGTCAAACATTTAAATTCAAAAAATAAATTAATTTTTAATATATTTTTATTTCTGTTGTTTGTTTTTTTGTTTAAAATAACAAATTAATTTAATTTTTATTTTAGTTTCTCAACAAATTGGGCATCATTCATGATTTGATTGTTACATGTGCGATCATTGGCGCATATGGATTCTTTTTAGCCTATTTGCTGTTTAAGAATATGTTTTTCAAATCTGAAACTCAACCAGGTTCCAACAAAATGGTATTAATATATTAATTAATTTTACAAAGTATTTTTGATTATTTTTTTAAATTTAGATTTTTTTGCAAGTTTTTCTAATTTCCTTAGTGAACATTGTCACTTGTTTGTGTTATGTGTCAATGGGCTTCTTCTCTGTGCCAAAATGGATTTATTATTTGAGCACTTTCATGTGGACGTTTTGCCATGGTATTATTTAAAAAAATGTAAATCTAAACTAAAATATTAAATGTTTTAATTAAATTTAAGGAATTCCACCGATTATTTACCTAACAATGAATCGAACTATTCGAGCTGAATGTGCAAAAATGTTTTATTCATTGATGTTCAGACATAAAGAGCAAACAAATCCGATAATAAAAGTTCATCCAGCTGCTGTCATATTGGGAAGGGGTCAACCCATCTTATCAATACCCATCTCATCAGTACCCAACTCATCAACACCCAACTCATCACACCCAACTCATTAACAAGCAAGATCGGGGCAATAACTGGCTTCAACCTTAACCGATTTAGAATTCTTAAAGCCAATCGAAAGGTCTCGAAGAGATGAAGCTAACATTAAGTTAAAGCTTTGTGATTGGACAAGTTTCAAAAAAGTTATGGCCAAAAGCCCCCAAACCCCGGAATTTGAAAATCTGATCTTGATTGGTGATGAGTTGGGTGTTGATGAAGTTGGGTATTGATGAGTTGAGTGTTGATGAGATGGGGGAGACCCATTGGGAGCTAAGTGAAGCTTTCAGTAACTTTACTATCATAAATTTCAATCATTTTTTATTGCAAATAAATTAAATATTTGCATAAAGTGCCAAACTATTTTAATAATATGTAGACTTTAATGTTCGAAAATTCTAAAAACATATTTCTTCTGCATGGCGCGAATTGACGTTGTACTGGTTAGCAAATTAAAAACACATAATATTTGAAATACTTTTTCTTTTTACAATTTAAGTAATAAGCAGAGTTGAGGAAATGAAAAACCAAAAATTCTTCAAAATTTTAGTCTGTCCAAATTTAAATTACTTATTCTTTTTTCAAATAGCTCTTGGGGCAAAAAGCATCATAAATTTATCAAAAAGTTTACAAATTTTATACAATAAGACAAAAGTTAGACATTTACAAAAAATTTTGACTTTATGCAAAGTTATGAAGACCCATTTTGTTTAAACCATTTTTGTAAAATCTTTTGTGAACTTAGCATCTTGAACAGCTCTTCTTGCACTTCCTGCGCATTTTTTCACCGAACAACTTGAAATAATATATTAATTAAAGAAACAAAAATAAAAAATAACCATCAAAATTTTGATAATATATGTGTTTTAGATTAAAAAATCTTTATGAGAATTTGACATAAATAGCAAAATTTATTTTTAATATATGTAAATACCAGTGGTAATTCTTGTAGCTGCCCCCCCCATTTAAAAAAAGTCAAAGTCGAGAAAAAGATGTTTTGGGGGGTTTTAGTGTCATAAAAACTATTATATTTAAATAAAAGCATACTCCGCCTTGGTTGCACTGATTCAGCTTGGCATAATGTTGACAAACCAACGGTATGTCATCATTGCATGGTTGTGTCGTGGTCGTGTCATCGTCGCACTGCTCGGTAGTGCTGGCCATCGTCGCAGATGTTGTTGATGTCGTTGCTGTCGATGTCGTTTTTTGACATGGACAATTCTTCATATTATAATCACACTCCCTTTTCAGCTTCAGATACTGAATTTCCAGCTTGGTCATGTTTATCTTCAACTGGTAGTAATGCTTGAGCAGCATCTTATATTCATGTTCAAGCAGATTGTGTGACTGAAACAAATGGAAGTTTTTAAAAACTTATTCAAACGAACAAACCTTTGTAGTACCGGTTGATATTGTTGAAGAACTAGTCGTTGTCTCATCTCCTTCTTCTGGCGGACATACATGTTCAGGTATGTAAGGTGTGAATGGTGGTAAAGTTGGTGTACTTGTTGATGTCGTGGATGCGGTAGAAAATGCCGAACTGGTAGAACTTATGGCTGAAGAACTCATCGTTTCTTCCTCACATTCTGTTGTTGTAGAAGTAGTAGGTGTTGAGCTGGCTGTGGACGTCACTGTAGAAGAAGAATATATTGTAGAGCTTGGAGTTGTAGAGCTCGTTGTTGATGTTTCATCACATTCTGTAGTGGTAGCAGCAGTAGTTGATGTAGATGACATTGTAGACGTTGGGGGGGTCAATGATGTCGAACTCGTGCTACTAGGAGTTGTTGATGTTAAGGTAGAAGATGACGGACTCGAAGTACTAGGTGTTGTGGATGAAGAAGTAGATAATGTTGAACTTGTGGTACTGGAACTTGTAGACGTAGAAATTGATAAAGTTGAACCATCAGTACTGGGTGTCGTTGACGTTGAGGTAGATGTAGTTGAGCTCGTACTACTAGGAGTCGAAGATGTTGACGGAGATGTAGTTGAGCTCGTACTACTAGGAGTCGAAGATGTTGACGGAGAAGTCGAAGTACTGGGGGATGTTGATGGTGAGGTGGATGATGAACTTGAACTACTAGGAGTTGTTGATGTTGAGGTAGAAAAAGTCGAACTCGAACTACTGGGGGATGTTGGTGGTGAGGTGGATGTTAAACTTGTAGGAGTTGTTGATGTTGATGTAGAAGACGTTGAACTCACAGAACTACTAGGAGTCGTTGATGTTGAGGTAGAAGAAGTCGAAGTACTGGGGGATGTTGATGGTGAGGTGGATGATGAACTTGAACTACTAGAAGTTGTTGATGTTGAGGTAGAAGAAGTCGAACTCGAAGTGGTGGGGGATGATGGTGGTGAGGTGGATGTTGAACTTGAACTACTAGGAGTCGTTGAAGATGAAGTAGAAAATGTTGAACTCGAAGAACTACTAGGAGTCGTTGATGATGAGGTAGAATAAGTCGAAGTACTGGGGGATGTTGGTGATGAGGTGGATGTTGAACTTGAACTACTAGTAGCTGTTGATGTTGACGAAAATGACGTTGAACTTGTAGTTGTCGAACTCGTGCTACTAGGAGTCGTAGATGATGAGGTAGAGGAGGTTGAACTTGTGGCAGGCGTTGTTGAAGTCATAGTAGATGTTGTAGAAGTTGATGTGCTCTGGGTTGATGTTTCATCATCACACGGAGTAGTTGGCGTAGATGTTGTTATAGGCGATGTTGTAGATGGTGTATAGCTCGTAGTACTTGAGGTTGTTGATGTTGAAGTAGATGGTGTTGAACTAGTAGTACTTGTTGAGCTCGTTGACATGCCTTCTTGGCAACAACAAATGTAATTGGTATACTTCGATGAAAAAGGGTTAGACGGTTGCCGTTTGTATGGATACATCGTGGCACCAGCTTGGTGACACTGATGGCAGCACAATGCTCTAATACAAGCTCGCATTTCATCGGAATCTGCACTCGGCGAGCTATTCTGACTGATATTTGGACACTCACTAACAGAAGGTGGCGAGTTTTCGTCATAAGAGCATTCTGAATTATATCTTTTTAAAAAATAATTTAAAAATTTAAATTGAAAAGTTGAAAACAATTTTCTTCTAAAACATAACACACCTTTAACCATTTGGAGTCCAAAGATGCTCTGGCATTTATCATCTGCGATCACAGTCCGGCACCAAAAAGTTATCGTTGCGATAAAAACAAATTTAAACTTTAAATTCATTTTGTCTTTAACTAATTTCAATAGCTGGATCTAAAATATGTTTATATATACTTGAAGATTTAATCTAAATAGCTCACTTTTGATTTCACTTGGGCAAATTTCTATTTAAAAAGTTGCCTCCAGCAAAGCAAAATTTATTTCCCGTTGCTGACCAAACATTAAAACAGTTTTTGAATACTTGCGGATATACATTTATAATTTAAATTAAATATTCAGGTTATCAGTTGTCATTGTGTAAACAGTTAATTCTAAAATGGTGAAAAGTCATGAGGATTTGAATGTGAAGTTTGGAACAAATCAACCACGGATTTGCGTAAATGGCTTTTCATTAGGTACACACATTTAGCAGTTAAACTCAAGCTATAAAATTTAGAACAGATATTGGGTAAGTTTAAATGAAAATAAATTTAAAAGGATGTCATAAAAAGATAAACACCAATTGATGCAAAATTTTCAAATGAGTATTTATTAAATTAAGAAAGTTTTGTATTTGTAAAACAAAAATCTGCTTTTTTGTATAAATGATAATAAATCCACTGAATATGAATAGGCAGACGAACGCTTTATCAATCGCATTATCCAACTATATAAAAATCAGTCAAATATGTATAAAGTTAAATTTTTAATTAAATATGGAAATTGATCAATCATTTAGTGGTTACATGTATACATATGTGATATGCGGACTGAATTTGCCAAAATGCTATAAAACTCGACCAATAGTTGACCAGACAAAAATAGAAACCAATTTAATATTTTTGTTAGGGAAATTTATGATGGATCTAATTCAAACTGCCAAAAACCGAAATCTTCAGACTTTTCAGGCCATAATCTTTGGAGTTTGTCCAATCGCTCTTGCTTGCCTAAATTTTTTTATTTAGATTTCACCATTTAATTAAATAATTTAACTTACAAATTCTTTAATCATCATTAATTAATAATTCACAAAATTTCATAATAGTCAAACAAAAATAATATGAAAAAACACCTGAAATTTAAGCTGACGCAAGAAAATATGGCAACTTTTCATGCATTAAATTTGTTTGAACAGTTAAATAAAATTGAGCACTGACTTTCGATTTGGGACTATTAGCGATAAAAAACAAAAAATTCTCAATATAAAACCAAACAGTACTAGAGCACTTTGTTTGAGCATTTTCATCAATTTAACCGTCATTCAAAAAAATGAATTTCGTTATTGGATTGTTTATACCACTATTTTTCTATAGTATAACTTATGCTGAAGATCAATGCCAGTGCGTCTTTGGCATGAAAACGGTCAAAGGTAACAATATAATATTTTTAAAACCCCAAAAAAAATTAAATATTTTGATTTAGAATGCTCTTATGACGAAAAATCACCGCCTCCGGCAAACAAATGCCCAAATATTAGCTCGCAAGATCCCGGTGCGGCCTCAGATTCATACACAATTAAGTCTTGTATGAGTGAATTGTGTACTCAAGAATGCCAAAAATTGGCGGCAACAATGTACGCTTATCAGACAAGTGTGTCAAATTCGTTAGAAGCAGCATATACAAATTACATTTGTTGCGGAAAATCAACACCGACTACAACAACGATAAGTTCAACAACTTTGTCTGAGAGTTCGACAACGCCAAATGCTTTTACATCTTCGACTACAGCTACAAACAGTACAACTTTAACTTTGCCAACAAAATCAACTCTGACTACTACTACAACAACAGGAACTTCCAAAGCTCTGGCTACAAGTTTAACCGTTTCTTCGACTACAGTAACAGCTTCTGTCGAGAATACTACAACAACTGCTTCCATAACTCCTGGTACTGAAATAAATTTAAAAAATTTGCCAACAACTTTTATACACTCGACTACAACATCCGAGTCTAGTACAACGCCACCATCTATAACTTCTTCCCAGACTACAACAACCCCGACTTCTTCAACGACTAGACTTTCCACCATTCTATCAACGATATCCCCAATAATAATGCCGATAACTTCCTATACTTCAACATCTACTACTGGCACTACTACTACTGCTACAGCTACAATGGAAACTACAAGAACATTAGCTTCTTTATTGACAACAACAACAACTCCCGGGGCAAATACTATTATAACTTTTCCAACTCAGTCAACAACCCCTGAGGCAAATACCAACGTGGCTTTCCCTAATCCGCCGATCATTACTAGTACATTAACTACAACTTTATCGATTCCAACCTCTACAAGTATAACATCTACTACACCTACTACTACTACTACTACTACAACTGTTACAACAACAACCGCAAATAATACACCAACATCATCATCTTCTCCGACGAATACAATATCATCAGAAGTGAATACAAATATGAATTTGCCAAATTCGCCGATCATTAATAATATTTTAACTACAACTTCATCTGTTCCAACCTCTACAAATATAACTTCTGCTACCACTACTGACACAACGACAACAAAGACTACAAGAACACTCTCTACTTCATCGACTACTGCAACATCAACTCTTGGAGAGAAGACAATTATGATTTTTCCAACTTCATCCACAGCAAATGCAGCTATTTCTTGCATGGAGGGCTGGTGCGAGGCGTTGGGTTATGGTGCAACGATTGGAAGTAATGTTTTAAGCAGTACAAAGCAAAGATTTCGGGTATTTATCTGATCAGACACGTTCAGTTGCCCGTTCTGATGGAACTTGCGGCGGCGATACCGTTGTGTTGATGGGATGTTGTTGTTCACCTCCCACAACGACTACAAGTACAACAAGAAGTTCAAGAAAAACACCGACCACTTCAACTATTCAAGCAACTACAACATCGCCATACATTCCATGGCTTTATGTTAATGGACGCAGAATGATGCGTGAGTCTGGACGTGGTGCTAAGATTCAATTTTTTCCAAATTTTTACGCTAATCTGAAAAAATCACGCAATTTCGGGTTCATCAACAATTTCCTGTCCGTTTCTCAACTTTTATTCATTTTAAAGGCTGTCAGGACAAAATTGAGCTAAGTACGTGCCAATCAGCGGCTTCCATTGGACTGTGTAGGGTGAGGTTTTCCAACCAAAAAAGAAGATTGAATTCTTTTTGTAATTAATCAACACTTTCAAGTCTTTTACAGTCGCTGACCAAAGCAATGGCATTCAATTGTTGCTGGACATGTTGGACGGATAGCCGCAGCTTTCTCCCACACTTGTCCAATTTGTCGCGCGGAAAAAGGAGTGTTTTGTGGGAAAAAATTGTGCCTTAAGTGAAACAAAGTCATAACAACTTCACAAATCGGTTGATCGCTATTCTAGTCGAGATTGCCGATTGACATATGTTGGTTGAACCCATTTTGGTACATGTAAAATTTTTCATGGAAGAAAATTTTTAAATTTAAGAAAAACAGAAAATCTATAAATACTTAGTTAAAAACACTAAAAAGTGCTATCGGAATTATTGATCTTCAAGGGTGCATTATTGGTCTAAATTTTCGTAGAGGTGCATTATTCGTTGAATTTTTTTTTAATATTTATTTAAAATTATGTCCTTTTTTTTGTTAAATCATCGAAAGTTTTTGAATTTATGCGCAAAAAAGTTCAGAGCAAGATTCTTATTGTTGCAAAAATTTCGGATCATTGAAAACTTTTTTACAAATATTAGCCTAAATTTAAAACTTGACCACCAAATTGGCTTCAGGCTGGAAATACGGAATTTGTAAAAAAACTTAGGTTTGTTCCGATGTTTTTTGTGCAAAAATTCAAAACATTTGATGGGATTTGAACACACTTACAAAAACGGACTGCTGATGAGTTGTGCAAGTTTTTAGGAACTAAAAATCCCAGCCCTATACATATTAAATCAGCAGCTCCTCACGCCCGGCTCGGCTTAACAAACAAATGACCTAACTTCTTCTGGGAGGATGTACGCCCCAAGCTTTTCAAGTAGTCGTAATTTTCCAGGACCCGCGTTGTCCGATCAGCTTTTTCTTTCCTTGTTTAGCGATTTTTGGAAATAAATATATTTTTTCGTTGTCTTCCGGGAAAATGTTTGTCCTCAGTCGTAAAATGTTGTTAGTGTTTGCGTGAAGTGTCACCAACAAATATTATTTAAAAATATTTGTATTTTCAAAATAATCATGCTCAAATCACATTTCTTCACCCAAAATTTAAAGCAAATAATTTGTTTTTTTATAAGTTACTAAGAAAGAATCGATTTGGTTTAATTCATGCCAGACATGGGGCATTTATAAAAATTGAACGATGCAAAAAAATGCATTTACTAAGAAAAAAATAATGCAAATCAACATAAATCAAATTTTCGCTCAAATTTTGGTTTTAAATTTTATAAGGGAAAAAAGTTATGTATCTCAAAAATATTTAAAATCAGCGTGCTACTGTCCAATCACAAAATGCCTTTCGAATCAGAAATTGTTGCTTTTTTTTATTGCAATTTCCGATTAGTTATATTCATGATCGGGATCGCTTTTTGATAGTGTTTTATGTTCATAAACAATAAACATTTATTTAATTTTAGAATTCATTTAACTTGGCATGAAGACAATCAACCTTCCCATTCTGCTGTATTGTTTTGCTTACATGAATGGTTTGGCGTTTAGCGCACTGTTAAATGTCGTAACTGAAGGTGCTTCGGACCAAATTGTGCTCAATTTGAAGCAGTTCACCCCATTAACTTCAATTTTGGTCAAAACATTGGAATCATTGATGGACACAATTCCTGAACGTCGAAACTCGATAAATTACCAACTCATTCCAGCGACTTACATACCGCTTGTGACAATGGTGTACAACAAACGATTGAATGTTAAACAAATTTTGCAAGAAATTCAAAAAAAATTGGAAGATTATCACGACATGACAGTTACACTCGTTTTTGAAAAATTTTTGAACGCAGTGGATAAACAACATTTTAAACAGGCCATGACAAGTAAATATCAATAAAAATTTTTATTTAAATAATAAATATTTTAGCTGAACAAATCAAATTTGATGAAGAAAAAAAATCAGAACTTCTACTACAAAGCATTTATTTGTTCGTCAAAAAAAATTACACAAAAATGTTTGCAGCTTTTTGACACGGATCAAAATGAGAAATTGTGGGATACCAGCAGTAAAAAGTAAAATTTTTTAAAATAAAATTGATTTTTAATGGATTTGTTTAATGCAATTAAATATATACAACTAAAAATTTTAGCTTCATTTCTCATGTCAAGCCTGTGTCAGGATCCCAACTTAGGGTCGTATATTCGCAATTTTGCTTTGCACAATCAGAGGGGTTTAAGCCAGTTTTTGGCAAATGGCGAACCACTTGGGCCGAAAATCAACCGATGATTAGTTTTGATCACTTTTTAGATGAAAAAATTCAAATTGAAGTTCCTACAGGTTCTTTTGATCATATTGAGATGTTTTTATTCCATAAAAAGAAAATAATGATGAGAAATTCACTTTTAATTTTTAGAGATAATTGAAAGCGAAACAATCACAGATGTCAAAAATGTGCCCATAGTTTTGATCATTCGTCGTCCTGTAAAATAAATTTCAATATGATTTTAAACATTTTTTAAATTTAGCGCAGTTTTTCTTTTCTAAGGAAAAAGAAATTTTTCAACGTAATTATCGATGGGACAGGTACCAAAATTCATTTAAATTCATTTTAATTATTACTTTTTTTGGTTTAGAAATTGTCTACACTGATGCCGGAATTTATATGACCAAAGTTGATTATTTTTGGCCAAAAGAAAACTATAAGTAATTATGTTCTTTTATTTATATCAATAATAAATTGAATATTCTAGAAAACAGATTATTTTTTGCGGTGAGTTGAAAACAACAAAAATAGAGGACGTCCAACAAATTTTGGACACAATGGCAGCGACAAATTATGCTTATAATTCACCCAAATCACCTGATGGAAACAATGAATTTACGAAAGTTTTCTTGAGTTTGTTAGCCGAAGCTGGTGAACAAGAAATTAATGAATGCCAAAAAGATTGGTTTTCTGGAAAAACAATAAAAAATAAAAAATGTAGGAAATAGCGAATTTTCGATTCCAAGTTTAAATGCAAAATAGAGTTTCAATTCCGATTTTCTTTAAAAACTTTTATTCGGAGAAATGTATAAATTTTTTTGTAGTTAAAGATTCGAAAACAGTCCACTTCACGAATCTTATTTTGAATGCCCATTCAATAATAAAAATTGATTTTCAAACATTAGAAATTCAATATGAACCAAAAGCATATGCAGTTAACGAGCTTTTAAATTTTTCACACTCCAAAAAATGCAATGGGAGTGTTTTTTAAGTTTGGGAATAAATTTTAATTGAATATTTGTTGTAAACAAAATTTCTCAACAACTGTTTAACAACCAAAATGTTGAAAATCCATAACATTTCCAACAGAATAATTTTAATCGTTTTATACGCAAAATAATTAATTGAAACTTTGTATAAACACACTAATATTTCATCATAAAAAATTAAATAAATTTTTGAATTTCTTTTTAAAATGTATTTGCTTTGGAATGTGTCGAAATTCATTCTTCAATTTAGGTATTTATTTTTGGTTATTAAGCTAAGATTAACATTGAACAGAGTGTGTCTAAAAGATCACTAAAACTAACTCCATAACACCCCACCATTTTAAACTAAACATTGAACATTATTCTAAACTTTAAATGATCAAAGATTTCCCTGTGAGAATTTTTTAAATTTGGTGTTTGGCCAAGTCACTCGTCGTATACAAAGCATAGTGACACAAAATTACTCCCTTTTTTTTGTTGAACTTTCAAAGATAAACCCCTCTTTATGTTGGGCACCAATTCAATGCATGTTCAAAAGCCCGAGTAAATTGGCTTAAAAGCTGACTAGCTGACGACATAAAAAAATTGGCCCGCCCACACACCAAACTACAACAAAATTGTCAGATGGGGAAAATGGGTCAAAAATTAGTCAACTTTTTTCATTTTTTTTATACCTTAAAAAAGTTCAATATTTTATTAATCATTCATTTTAAATTTCTTTAAATCATTTGCAATATGACCATTTTTTTGTTTTGAATGGGTTAAAAATTTAAAATTAGCAACAAATTAGTTGCTTATTCTTCATTATTTGTTCAAATTGAAATCCATTTTTATCAAAAATTAGAGTTAAATAATAGCGAATAAATTGTCTTATTCTTGTACAATGAAGACCAAACAAATTTCAATTTTTGAATAAAAAGACTAACAAAACACAATAAAGCAAATTTTCTTAATTTAAAAAAAAATCGAGCACAAAAGGGAAATTTAAAAAGAATGGGCATAATTAGACTGATTATTCTTTCTAAATGGTATTTAAGATCCAACTTTTTTTCTTTATATTTTTAATAATAGATATACGGTTTTGTTAGACTTCGGAGTTTTTTTTGAACTCCAAATTATTTTGAAATATTTCTGTGATGCAAAAATTGTTTTTTGAAAGACTAACTCCATTTTTCTATTTTAAACTACATTCTAAGACATGATTTTTTAATTTTTTATTTTTGTGATGTATGACGTAAAAAATTAGCACGTAAACTTTTGAAGTTTGGCGATTTGTCATTGCTGTTTTTCTTCAGAAGCACCCGGTTGGCGTGCGTGACTGGCAAATCCAATCATGTGGTGCTGAATTTTACTGCCCACCCAACGAGACAATTTTTTAGTTGAATTTGTTTATCTAAAGAGTTAAATATAAAAATGTTGAAAATTCATTTTGGTTTGTTCAAAACAAATGAATCGGTTAAACAATACAAATTTAGCTTTGTAAAAAAACTAATTCAAATATTTTTTGTCTAAAATTTTAAGAAACAAAAGCTAAAGAATATTTTGTAATTAACACTATTGGCTTGAGTTTATTGAGTTTCTAATTTATAATGATCTAATTATGTTGACATTTTTGAAACTGTGTTAAGCTAAATTAAAATATAATTCTAAATAAAAATGGGGGAACGTTTTGTTCGATGGGACGCAGTTGTGCGCAATTTTTTGTTTGTCGACTCAATGCTTTATTCATTCATTGGGCTTTGCTTAATCATTGCACCTCATCATATAGCACAACTGATCATGGTATCTAGATTTAAAAGTTTTTTCAAAAAAAAAATTAAAAATTTTTATTGCTTGAAAAGGAAATTATTTAGTTGATAATAGATTTGAGTGATATTTTTAATATTTTTTCAAATAAAACATTTTAATTATTAAATAAAGTAAATCATTTTTTTGCCTCAGAAACGGCACGTTACGGACGGTGTTCATTGGCATCTGTTGCGGTGCATTGGGGGCCAATTTCTGGCCACTGCATGCCTGACATGGCGTTGCACATCTGCCACACGCTCCAGCTTGCACTCTACATGCCTACTGCTCCGACTGCTTGCTAGCATGCTCAGCGCATTCGTATTTGCACACAATCAAGCAATACATGCCGAATTTGTTGAAACAGGTAAACTAATAGTTTATTCAATTTAACGTTGTTTTTGCTATTTTATTAAACATGTTTCTTTGCTCCTTAAATATTATGTAATGTTATATTATTGCTAATGTTTTTGTAATTTTTAATAAAAATAAATAAAATTATATTTTGAGGTAATTTATGTTTTTAAATAAATTTTATTTTGTAGCGATCATTCGTTTATTGGTTTGGTTATTCGTTGCGAATTCAGTCGCGTGTTTGCTTCTTTTACTTGTTAATGGATGGCCAAAATGTAAATTTTTAAAATACAAATTAATTTTTGTTTTCACAAGAATTCTAAACATTTTCTTTCAATATTTATTTAATAATATTTATAAAAACTAAATTCAATTAAAGATGAAAGAATCGGAACCATAAGCCGCTGGGGGAACATTTTTTGTCAGTTGGACAGTGTAATGGCAATAATGATCGGATTTGGCTGGACATTTTCACCATTATGGCTTCTGCACAGACAAGTAATAGGAAGAATTAAAATTAATAATAATCTATTTGTCTTAGTATTTATAAAATAATTTTAGGTCCTCGTACTGCTGGACCCTTCCCATCAACTTTGTGGTCAAATTATCGGTGTCAATTTTTTGACATCTTACATCATTAGCACTTATGCAGTAAACTTTATTTTTAAATTATTAAATTAAATTTTTTTAAATTGATTTTTTGATTTGTGAGTGTATTTTTATATTAAAGTTAAATTGTGGGCGTCGAGAAGCATTCCAAATGGCAGCCGAAACTCGATTAATCATGATTTTTTACATCAATTTGGCGCAGTTCTGGTCACAATTTTTTTATCATGAACACTGGTCAAATAAGGTAATTCATAATTATTTATAATTAATTTTCTCCATTAAACAACTCAAATAATTCAAAAAAATACATTCATTTTAAAAGTATAAAATTAATTTATTCAATTTGTTTAACATAATATGTTTTGTTAATGGCAACATTTTAAAAGCATTTTGCCGGAATTTCTGTGTTCATCACTTGGACCTCAATTGCGCTTGTTTATCGCATTTATTTATGGTTGGCCAGTGACGAAAATGAGGTGGTAATGGCCATTGCACAAAACGGCACAACCTTGGCAAATGGAAGTGCCACTCATTATTATAAGAAACGAACATAAATTAATTTTCACCACAATTAAGAATCATTTACCAATTTATTGAATTACTTTGATATTGTGTATCATTTTGATTCATATTGTATACCAATATTCTTCTATATGTGTTTCTATGTAAACCAGACTTTTTTGGTCATTTGTGAGTGGGATGTATAAATTGTTCTCATTAAAAAAATACGGGTAATGGTCACCCACAGGCAAGGGCTATTGGGGTCCGGACAGTTGGACAGTGGACAATCCGACAGTGGACAATTGAACAGTGGACATTCCGAGCCCTCGAGGCTGTTTGTTCGACGGAATTTAGATATCAAATATAATTGTGGGAGTTTTTTAACCCGCGCCATTCAAATAGGCACGATTTTTCTCCTTCGCACAGCAATTTGGTTTTTTAAAATTTACGTTCACTGTCGAATTGTCCACTTCTGTCGGATTGTCCTCACTGTCGGAATGTCCACTGTCGGATTGTTCACTGTCCAATTGTCCGGGCGCCCTGTCGGATTGTCCTCACTGTCGGAATGTCCACTGTCGGATTGTTCACTGTCCAATTGTCCGGGCGCCGGGCTATTTGGGCTAAAAATCTGTAGAAAACTCTTGTCAGCCCAAAAAAGTACGGTTTAAGGGCTACGGGACCAAAAAACTCGTTTATATGCTCGGCCCTTGTCCGATCACTAACTTTAATACAAGATCTTGCTGCTGGCAATACAATCATTTAAAAATTAAAAGGATAAATAAATTGAAGATTATTTGAGAATCTTATTTATGTTTTGAAAAAGTATTAATTCGACATAATAGGTTGATCGCAAGATAGTTATCCCAGTTATTGGTCATGTTTTTCGTTTAAAGCTGATCAGTGCGCGATGGATGAAGTTGGACCGACGCGCGACCCGGCGATGATAGTGTTTATACCTCCCTCCACCTTGATGAAGCAACACACTTTGGATGCTGACCAGACCATCATCTTGGCCACGTCGCGACGAACCGTTTTGTTCAACAGCAAATAAATGATCGGCGGAATGCCTTTGGGGATTTTAAAAAATTAATTTTTGACTGATTTCTTTTTTTACAAAATATCCTAAGAATTGATTTAAAAAAATTCCTAATTTATAACTATTTATTTGAATATAAAATAAATTACCATGAGAAAGCATCCAAGTAAGCTGCGCGAGTACGATGAGAAACTCTGTGATCCGTACAAATTGCATGTACACGTATAGGAAAGCGGCCGTTGCATTTACCGAACTGATCAGAATCACTTGGAAGAAGGTCTAACAGTGAAAAATATAATATTTAATAAAATAAATATTTTTATTTGATTTTTTACTCTTCTTTGTGAACGCGAGGCGCCACCGCCAGCGGAAGAGCCCTTCAGTTTCCACGTTTTTAAAGTCAAAATGAGCGCAAAAATTGAGTATGTGCCGGTCAAAACCACCACAACAATGTAATTGTGGATCATGTGCAAATCATTGTGATACTAAACATAAATTTACATTTAAAATTTTTTTGTCTTTTTGGCATTCATGAAAAAGAATTACAAAATTCACATTTACTTACAGTTTTGCCAAAATCATCAATGTATCCAACATGAGGATTGAAGAACCAGGATACAAAAATGCCGCTGAACTTCACTGGAGTGGTGAACAGAAGACAGTACAATCTAATAAAGGCCGTGAGTTGCTAATTAAAATAGCTTATTCACAATTTTAAATAATATTGATAAAATGTTTTAAAAACGCTCAATTTGGTTCGGAAAATAAATTAAAAATAAATATTGTTAAAATGACCCATAAAGTGTTGGGATCATCATCCACAGATAGGTGCGCTTGCCATGGAACAGCACGTCGGCCCAGTAGGAGGAGGACAACTCCACGCATCGGTTGAACGCCAACACCATCTCAGCAGTGGACTCGGTTACCCAAAGGCCTAAAAAGGTTCACGCTTTCAGCAAAAATAAAACTGTTTGCCAATTTGAAATGAATAACACTTACAAATTGCCCATGATCCCATAAAATAAATGAATTTTGGCGCAGTACAGTAAACGGCGCCAACCAACGCCAAATATCCGGTTAGCACACCGCTGACGAACAATGCAAACATGTCGGCCACGGCGATGTAGAACATAAACTTAAAAGAAAATAAATAATTAAAAATTTTTATAAATATAAAATATTTTAATATTTGTGATATCGTCGTTTACCTTGAAGCATGTGCTGTCCATGTGCTTGCGAATGGCAAGCATACACGGTAAGTAGAGAAACTATTAAATATTTAAATATAATAAAAACATTTAATTTTAATTTTTTTATTTAGTTCTTGTTTCAAAATTTATTAGATTTTTTCACTTCACAGATCAGTCCAAGAGTGAGGAACATCATTCCCAATGGGATTGATCGACGATTCTCCAACGGAGTGTCCTCAAAATTGTACACATTGCAATTGTACATTCGGGTGAACTTTTCGGGTTCAAACACGCCCATCAGCAAGCCGACAGGCTCTAAGCCAATTTCAAGCCCAAAAACGCCCATAATAATAGGGCCAAAAAATAATGCTCTGACAATAAAAATATATTTTAAAAATAATTTTAAAAATTTTTCTACGAAAAAATATTATATGAGGAGACCTTTAAAAATATAAAGAGAATAAATTTAAAATATTTCTGACACTTTTTATGAGAACGAAAGATTTTTTACGCATTTAAAGACAAACGGTGCAATTAGAAACGGCTTAAAGTACCTATTTTGATTTTCAAAAATTTCTTAAGATCGTAATGTCTGAAATGCCTAAATTATGCCCAATTGTTCAAACATTTAAAATTATTTTTGGCGTCCCCAATGTTGTTATTTGAATTTTTTATGCCAAGTAAAACCTTTGAATTGGCCACTAATTGGGCTCTTTAGTAAATTGTTTTTTTAAAATTTAAAATATTTCTTTTAAATTTATTTAACCATTAATTATTTTTCTGTGTAAATAAATTTTTCTCTAACCATTTAAAAAATATAATCAATTTATGGTCGGGATGGGAAAGCCCAACACTTTGAAGTCCCAAAAAAACATTCGGACGATAAATTCCATCAAAAATGGGCTGTTGATGATCCGTTCCTTCACAAATCGGTAAGCCATAGAGCCGGAGGTGGCATGGGCCATCCGCAGGTACATTTGGCTTCGGATGAATGTCAGCGATTCGTTTCCGATCTTTGGACTTTGTGCCATGGCATTCATAAACTGGTCCACAAAGTGCTGATGTTCATCGGTGTTGTTCAAATTTTTGTATTTTATCAGCGTGAAATTAGCACGCTGAAAGGCACATAACCTAAAAAACAGAGTTTTAATTTAGGTAATTTATTTTGTATTAAAATTAATATTATTTAATTTATAAAACGCTTAAAAACAAAAATGAGGAAACATTTTTATTCTCCTAATATTGTTTAAATGCTTACCAATGTTGCGGAAAGAAATGGATGTCTTCTGCTGTAATTTGTTTTGGAATATTTTGCGACATTTTTATCATTTTTTCATATTCTTTCATGACAAAGCATGTCAAATTTGCGCCACAACCATTGCAATGTAGTTCGCCATCGGTAAAGTTAGCAATCAAAGGCGCTCTTTTAATTTTAATTAATGTTTATAAAATAATTAGTGTTGTGCGAGTCAAAAATCTCGGGTTTTGAGGTCTCGCCTCGGTAAAGAGTTTCAGGGTCAAGTCTAGAGTTTTAGTAAATTTAGGTCTCGAGCATCACTAGTATTAATACTGAACTGAAAGCATTTGTCGATAAATCCGGATATAAACCGTTCCAACGGATCGCGTACAATTGCTATCAGTTTCCACTTTTCAGCCAAATCAAGCGCAGAATATTTTTGATCAACTTTAATCACTTTTTCAATAGGAAAATCTGTGATGTATGCTGATTGGTCGGGACAATACATTTGCTTGATCTTGATTATTTTTATCTTTATTTAATTATGATATTATAAAAATATTTTTTGATTTTTAATAACTTAATGATAAAATGTATTTTTAAATCAATAATGAAAATATGTTTTATATAACTTACAAATTTGTGTTTGTAAGATTGGTATTAATAAGATTAGGCGTATCCATAATTGAAAAGTAACAAAATAACGAATCCAATAAGATGTTTGAATTTTTTGCTATTAAACAACCAGCCAATTTTAATGACGGAATAAACTAAAACAGTTGAAGTAAAAAATGTTTCCGATTTTAATTTACAACTAATAATTTTTTTAATTAAAAATATTTTTATACATTAACCATAAATTAAATTAAAAAATTGATAGCTTTAATAAGCGCATTTAAAAAACCCACAACATTACGTTGATATTGTCCATCTAAATTTTCTACGCATCCTTGACCGCCTTTTAAGCAAATTGTGCTCCAATTGTTGAATTTGAATGTTCCAAAATAACTTTTTGATGGCAATGACTGAATAAATAATTTTTATATCAAAAAAATGGTAACTTTAAAGTAGGCCTTTGCTTTTTGTTTTAATTATTTAATTTAATTCAACTCAATTTTATTTTACGTGGTTGTTTATTCGGAACAATTCTTCTGGTCGTTCGATGTCATTTACAAACAAATTCAATTTTTGTTCAATTAAGTCACCACTTACAGGATTAATAAGTACCAATTTTGAAGATTTTTTTATAAATTTTGTGTTTTGCCGATGTTTTATGAAAAAAATTATCGGTATCAACAGAAGTAGTAGCACTCGGACATAACATGATTTTGGTAGCATTGAAAAAAGTAGAAATATTTAAAATAACAATGGTACTATTTAATAAATCATTAATATAAAATAAGCTCAATTAGAAATTAATTCCCTAAAAATAGATTAAATAAAACGTAATTAAAAACTAAGTGCACTCATTCAATGCTTTAAGATAAAATGTTTTGATAAAAGCTTACATAAAGATTTTTTCGTGTGTACTTTTATAGACGGAAAATGATGAATATGCTGTCGATGATTTTTTTTGTTTTTGCTTCCTTCTTAGGAACGCACGGGAAATGATTGAACGCCCAATTGAATTAATTAACATTGTTGATTTAAGATTTGATAAATGATAATTAACGTTACTTGCTAGGATGTTTATTTAAATAATTAATAAAGCTTTCAAAAGTTAATATTTATTGAATAAAAATGCCATTGTACATTTTTTGATCAATATGAACGCAGGAATTGTGAAAAAATGGTGCTAAAATCTCATTCATTCCGTGTCCAATCCAAGCATTTCGCGGACTTCCATAGGCTCCCAATGCAACGCGTTCCCTCTTGAATTGCTTTTAAATGCAAAAATGGGAAAATTATTTTTTGTATTTAAAATGTAATTAATTAAAATAATTTAAATTCTAGACCATAAAAATATAATGAACGAAGGTCCAAAAAATTTGCAGCCATCATATAGTCCTTGAAACATCGAAAAATTTGCGTTCCCAATCGGTCAATGTAAACCAGACACGCTTAATTTAAATATTTGTAAACTAAAATAAAACATTTGTATTTTTTAAACTTATTTGTCAGCGAATCTTCATTGAGTTTTGTCTCAGATTGATCTATAAATTAAGATTATTTTAAAATTTCAGAGTCTAAATAATCATTTAAAAGTTACATTCATGATTCTCCATCCATTTTAGGAAGCCCAAAAACGCCCATAATAATAGGGCCAAAAAATAATGCTCTGACAATAAAAATATATTTTAAAAATAATTTTAAAAATTTTTCTACGAAAATATTATATGAGGAGACCTTTAAAAATATAATAAATTTAAAATATTTCTGACACTTTTTATGAGAACGAAAGATTTTTTACGCATTTAAAGACAAACGGTGCAATTAGAAACGGCTTAAAGTACCTATTTTGATTTTCAAAAATTTCTTAAGATCGTAATGTCTGAAATGCCTAAATTATGCCAATTGTTCAAACATTTAAATATATTTTTGGCATCCCCAATGTTGTATTTGAATTTTTTTATGACAAGTAAAACCTTTGAATGGCCACTAATTGGGCTCTTTAGTAAATTGTTTTTTTTAATTTAAAATATTTCTTTTTAATTTTATTTAACCATTAATTATTTTTCTGTGTAAATAAATTTTTCTCTAACCATTTAAAAAATATAGTCAATTTATGGTCGGGATGGGAAAGCCCAACACTTTGAAGTCCCAAAAAAACATTCGGACGATAAATTCCATCAAAAATGGGCTGTTGATGATCCGTTCCTTCACAAATCGGTAAGCCATAGAGCCGGAGGTGGCATGGGCCATCCGCAGGTACATTTGGCTTCGGATGAATGTCAGCGATTCGTTTCCGATCTTTGGACTTTGTGCCATGGCATTCATAAACTGGTCCACAAAGTGCTGATGTTCATCGGTGTTGTTCAAATTTTTGTATTTTATCAGCGTGAAATTAGCACGCTGAAAGGCACATAACCTAAAATCAACAAAGTTTTAATTTAGAATTTATTTTTTATTAAAATTAATATTATTTAATTTATAAAACGCTTAAAAACAAAAATGAGGAACATTTTTATTCTCCTAATATTGTTTAAATGCTTACCAATGCTGCGGAAAGAAATGGGTGTCTTCTGCTGTAATTTGTTTTGGAATATTTTGCGACATTTTTATCATTTTTTCATATTCTTTCATGACAAAGCATGTCAAATTTGCGCCACAACCATTGCAATTTTGTTTGCCATCGGTAAAGTTACCAATCAAAGGCTCTCTTAAAATTTATGCTTTTAAGTTGGATATTAATACTGAACTGAAAGCATTTGTTGACAAATCCGGATATAAACCGTTCCACCGGATCGCGTACAATTGCTATCAGTTTCCACTTTTCAGCCAAATGAAGCGCAGAATATGTTTGGTCAACTTTGATCACTTTTTCAATAGAAAAATCTGTGATGTATGCTGATTGGTCGGGACAATACATTCTCTTGATCTTGATTCTAAAATTTTATTAAAATTAATTTTTTTCCTTACTATATATAACGGAATGCTTGGCGGGCACCCCCCGTCTCCCTGTGCCCAGCTAACGATGTTTTGCAAAAAGATAGAGGAGCTCAAGTCGCATCGTTCAATTCAAACCGAAAAAATCTTGACTAAGTAATTATTTAGAGAAATCTGATCAGAAGCTTTTGTGTCGGCTTTTTGGTGCTTATGGAGCTGTGTATCCTGGTCCGCAGTAGTATAGGGTACCATTTTTAGGTTTTGTTCTAAAATGGAGTTATAAAATGTGCTGATTACGAAGTTGACAAAAATTATTGTGTCAGACAAAGTGTCGACAAATTTTCTGACAAAGTGCCGAACTTTTGGGTGGGGTGGGTGAAATTTGGCAAGGTGGTGTCGAAGCGAGTGGGGGAAGGGTGGGTGGAACGCGGGCGAAGCCCGCGGTTAAGCGAGCGAAGCGAGCGGAGTGAGGCGGGCGGGCGAGCGCGCGTAGCGAGTGCACGGAACGCGCGAGCAAAGCTACTAGAGACAGCTTCGATATTTATTCTTAACGGCACCCGGCCTCTTTTTTATATAACTTACAAATTTGTGTTTGTAAAATTGGTATTAATAAGATTAGGCGTATCCATAAATGAAAAGTAACAAAATAACGAATCCAATAAGATGTTTGAATTTTTTGCTATTAAACAACCAGCCAATTTTAATGACGGAATAAACTAAAACAGTTGAATAAAAAAATGTTCCCGGTTTTAAATTTACAAATAATAATTTTTTTGAATTAAAAATATTTTATACATTAACCATAAATTAAATTAAAAAATTGATAGCTTTAATAAGCAGCATTTAAAAAACCCACAACATTACGTTGATATTGTCCATCCAAATTTTCTACACATCCTTGACCGCCTTTTAAGCAAATTGTGCTCCAATTGTTGAATTTAAATGGTCCGAAATAACTTTTTGATGGCAATGGCTAATAAATAATTTTTATATCAAAAAAATGGTAACTTTAAAGTGAACCTTTGCTTTTTGTTTTAATTTATGAAATTTAATTCAACTGAATTTTTATTTTACGTGGTTGTTCATTCGGAACAATTCTTCTGGTCGATCGATGTCCTTTTCAAACAAATCCAATTTTTGTTTTTCTTCAATTAAGTCACCAGTTGCAGGATCAATCAGTATAAATTTTGAAGATTTTTTTATAAATTTTGTGTTTTGCCGATGTTTTATGAAAAAAATGATCGGTATCAACAGAAGTAGTAGCACTCGGACATAGCATGATTTTCGCATCATTGAAAATTAAAATAACGGCACTATTTAATAAAATCTTAATATTAAAATAAAGCAATAAATTAAAAAGGCTCAATTAGGTTATTAAATAAGTAATTAAAACTAAATGAACTGATTCAATGCATTGAGATAAAATGTTTTGATAAAAAGCTTCCATAAAGATTTTCGTGTGTACTTTTATAGACGGAAAATGATGAATATGCTGTCGATTAAAGACCGGTCAAGACGAGATCTCGTCTCGAGATCTCTTGTCTCGACATCTCGTCTCGAATAAAACTAAATTTTCGAGATTTTTCAAGATCCGAGATTTTTTCGAGAATCTCGTCTCGAGTCTCGCTCGAAAGAAGCTCGAGCTTCTCGGTCTTGACTCCAAAAATTTTTCATGAAAACAGTGATTTTTGCCAATTTTTGTAAAAAAATTCCGGCGGCACTTGTCGGCACCGCCGGACATCCTCCATTTTGGCTGGAAATCTCTTAACAAATTGAGTTAAAAATTCAAAATTTTCTCTATCGGCACCGCCAAACCCCCTCTCACTCCCAAAAGTGAATAAAAATTCTCAAAAACTTGTATTTTTTAAAAATTCATAAAAAAATGTTTTAAAATTCTACCAATTTTCTCACCGGCTCTTTCATATCCCACTGTGGGTTAAGCCCAGAGGCAAAACGCCAAAATTTAAGCAATTTTACCACTAATTCAAAAAAATAGCCATGCGGCAGACAGCATATGGTCAGACACTCATCCCCTCACCAATGAATTTTCTTTCGTTTTTCGAGACTTTGTATCACAGGCTAACACTAATATTTCGTGACCAAATTTTGCAGACATGCTTCTAGTGTTGCTCCCTTCTTACCCGTGCAAAATTTGGTGGAGTTTGAGAATTTTGAAAAAAAATATATTTTCATTAAAAATCTAGAATTTCGACTGTTTCGGCTCGAGATTTTTCGGATCTGAGATTCCCTAGAAATCTCGTCTCGAATAAAACTGATTTTTCGAGATTTTTTCGAGAATCTCGTATCGAGTCTCGCTCGAGGCTCAAGTCCGTCTCTACTGTCGATGATTTTGTTTTGTTATTGCTTCCTTCTTAGCAACGCACGTTATTGATTACCCGGATACCGGTACCGAATTTTCCCAAAACACCCGGATACCGGTCCCGGTCCCGGATACCCGTTCTTGTCCGACCCTATTAATTAACATTGTTGATTTAAGATTTGATAAATGATAATTAACGTTACTTGCTAGGATGTTTATTTAAATAATTAATAAAGCTTTCAAAAGTTAATATTTATTGAATAAAAATGCCATTGTACATTTTTTGATCAATATGAACGCAGGAATTGTGAAAAAATGGTGCTAAAATCTCATTCATTCCGTGTCCAATCCAAGCATTTCGCGGACTTCCATAGGCTCCCTGTCCATAATGCAACGCGTTCCTTCTTGAATTGCTTGAAATGCAAAATGGGAAAATTATTTTTTGTATTTAAAATGTAATTAATTAAAATATAATTTAAATTCTAGACCATAAAAATATAATGAGCGAAGGTCCAAAAAATTTGCAGCCATCATATAGTCCTTGAGCACTTCAAAATCAACATCGAAAAATTTGCGTTCCCAATCGGTCAATGTAAACCAGACACGCTTAATTTAAATATTTGTAAACTAAACTAAAACATTTGTATTTTTTAAACTTCATTTGTCAGCGAATCTTCATTGAGTTTTGTCTCAGATTGATCTATAAATTAAGATTATTTTAAAATTTCAGAGTCTGAATAATCATTCAAAAGTTACTTTCATGATTCTCCATCCATTTTAGGATTTGGTCAAAAATTGGTTTTGAAATTTCATTGAGTGGAAAGATAAATTCATCAACTTGTTCTTGACGACCTGCCACAATATGGTCCTCCATTCCAAGATCTTTCCTAATAAATTTTAAATACCAAAATATTTTTTGAAAATATTTATACATAAACAAATAATAATTTTTTTATAAATTTATCAAATTGCAAATTAGTATTTGTTGTATGGAAAACTAACCACATATTTAAAAAAGTGTTCGATTGAACCATGAAATTCCACGGCACTCCGATGACCTTTCCGTCATGAGTTTGGCAAAGAATTATTCTTTTTATTTTTTCCTCGGTTAATGATCCTTGATTTAATAAATTATTCATTTTATTAAATTATTTAATTAATTTTTGTGCAAAGCTTATATTGCAAATTTCAATAAAATAAATACAAATATTAATTTAAAATTACCATCCAAAGCCATTGTCATTTTTTTCTGTCTTGATGTTTTAAAATAATATATAAAAATTATGAGGAATGTTAAGGAATCTTTTTTTATGGATCATTACCAAATTTTTTATACATTCATTTATAAAACGAAATGATAAGAATTTTAGTATGAACCAGTCCTCAAATGTGAAATATCATGTGAATTAATAATCCGAAATTACATAATTAGATAATCTGATTGAATTTCTTGTAAGAAATGCTAACTTGCCTACAATTGATAATTTTTGAGTATCAAATTTAATATTGGAAAATTTATTTGTTTAAGTAAACATTTTTCTATTTTGAAAAAAAGATTATTTTTGTACTTTCTGCAATTATTTAATTTTTTGTAAATATTTTTCTCCTTTAAAACCAATAATTTCTATTTTTAGCATCAAAGTAAATTAAGCATTAATTTTTTATTATACTCAAATAAATTTTGAAGAAAATCATAAATGGCCGGCTTTTGCGAAAGTTTTTATAAAATTTTACCCGTTCTTTTGATAAAAAAATCTTTTAAAATAATAATGTAAATTTTTTATAAATTTGAATTGCTTTAATGACCAAGAATAGATTGGATAGGAATTTCATAAAAAGTCTAGACTCCGTAAAAAAGTATTAAATTTGTTGAAATTAAATTACCCTATGCTCACTTTGTTTCTAAATGGGGTTGACAAAAAAAAATAATATTTTATAATCAACTTTAAATTCGATCTACAAGATTGTTCTATCTTCTGTGTTCAACTATTGCTTCCAATCGATGACGCGCAATTCGACCAATTTGTGAGAGAGATTCATCTATTTCCGCCTCTTCCGAGTTGGTAATTCGGCGTCGAAATTCCGCCAAAATCCCGCAAATGCCACCTTTAGTAAGGGTCATAATAAAATGTTCAGAAATTGAGTTTAAGACTGAGTCGTCATAAAAAAATTGGAAATTTAATTTAAATTATTTTTTTAGTCAAAATATTATTTAGCACCTTCATTTTGGTCTCGAAGCGCAAGAATAAACGGAAAATTGAAGCGTGATTTGTAGGCAAAATTCAGAGAATTAAATTCAGCCATTTGATGTTTCGTTAAAATGTTGAGTCCCGCATTGGCCTAATGGCGGCACATGTTATTAGCAAAAAATTGTTATTATTTGAAAACTATTGATTCCATATTACTGGTTTATAATGTAAAATTAAACGTTTCAAAAATTTAAATCTATTAAACAACACCGACCTGTTCATTAGTGGAGAATTGGCTAAGATTTCCTTTAAGCATGTCGTGCCCGGCCAAATTAGGGTGAGCATGGATCAGTTCCAATTGCTTTTCTCGGCCAGAATTCATTAAAACTAATCCAAATTCCGTTTTATTCATGAGAAGTACAAAAATACATTGAAAAAATCACGAAATCTTGCATTTTTGAAAGTTTAAGATATAAATCAACATTATTATTTTTACCCTGAATCATGGCGTTGAATAAATCCTCCACATTTTTAAATGGCTTTTTTTGGTATGCTTCTCGTGCCACCCATGGCGAATTTTCAAAAATTTGTCCCAATTTCGACACAAATGCCTCCACATTCGAATTGTTTAAGTCGTCTATTGTCATTGATAAATTCAGCACATAATCTATGAAACAAAAGTTTAGATTTGTATTAAATAACGAAAAATAAAACTAAATAAATAGTCACATATTTAAAACATAAATAAAGAAATACCAAATAATGCGTAAACAATTAAAATAAATGGAATAATGCTCCTTTTCATATCATTTACTAAAAAATGTAAAAAAAATTATTTTTATTGATGCAAAAGGTTTATAAAATTAAGAAAAATTGCACTATTTTGTTAAGAAAACGATTCTTTGTTGACATTGTATTTTTCAAGTGCTCCCCTTCCCCACTCCATGTCACAAGAATAAGATAAAATGAAAATCAAAAAGTGAAATTGGTGTGTGGAATAAATACAAAGCACGTAATGTACATAAATGATTCAAAATATCAACGCCAAATTTTTACTTAAAAAAATAAAACTCGCCCGATTAATTAGTTTTTATTAACGCAAAAAATTATACCATTCAAAAAGATCGAAAAAACGCAACAATTGCAAAACCACGCACACGAACTCTCGCAAAATCTAAGATCATCATTTATAACTTACTTATCGAAATTTTCGCAATTTCACTTAAATAGATCGGATATCAGATCCGTAATCAAGTCTCAAGAGTTTGTAGAGCTCAAGCCTTTCTACATAGTACATGAGTAGATTTATTGTTCAGTTCTTCGTACTTTTTCTGTTACGGGTCAATTCTTAATGATTCAATTAATGAAGAAAAGGTCATCTGGATGAATGAAGTAGAGCAGTTCAAGTATGAGGCGCTCCTCCGATTGCAGAATAGCCGAGGTAACAATTAGTCGTCGAGGAAAGAACTGGAATTGGGACAATTTTACAACAATCCAGTTTGGTAAAGAGATATTGTCGGATGAGGAGATGTTAACTTTTAACCGTTTAAAATCAAAACAAAAAAGAAATGCGAAAGCAATAAAGTGTAAAACAAAACTCACTGTTGCAAAGATTTCTCAGGTTTCTATCTGTTTTTTCTGCACAAAATGGTCAAAAACTGCAGAGAGACACGGTGAATGCCCCGGCAAACATCCATTGGAAGGGAAAATACCAATTCGACAATTAATTCGGTGGGCATTTTTTTTTGGTTGTGGTGGCATCATTTTCGGTGTTTTGATAGTGGTGGCATGATGTGTGCATGCGCCGGAATGGGTAAGGCCCCCCTACACCCCCCCCCCCCCCTCAGCCGCCGATCAAAAACGAATGGGTGCAAATTAGTTTGAACGAACGCACGAAAAGGAAGAGAAAGTTTACAAGGGTAAAAAGCATAAGCAATCCATGGCATTTGAATGCCTTAATCCCATGACATTAACGAAAAAAAAAGAACAAAAAACTTATGTGCACTTTGATTCTTTGCTCATTTTTTTTGTTTAATTATCGGTTCTCCTAATTCTTGCCAAGATCAACACAATAACTATTTGGCATAGCCAAACAATGCCAAAAACAATCGCAGCAATTATCAAAAAAATATCCAAGCAAAAATATGTGATCAGACCCATACTGGCACTTTCTGGAACCAACTCAGGCAACGGTCCATTCGCCAACAAAAATTCGGACCATCTGATCAGTTGAACATCCGGCGCATTCGGCTTTTCTCGGTGAAGTTTTGCCAGGCGTCGCGCACTTGCTTTGTATCTAAATTTAATTTGGTTATTATTTTTTTATTGTCATGGCTAGGGATTAGTGAAGCGGACAAACTAGTTTATGTTCTCGAGTATTCTCGAGCATCAAACGCATTAATCCCCCACTAATCTTTATTTGGCATTCTCGAATAAATTTTGGGTACTTTGGATTATTGAGCATTTCTCCAATTTCTTCAATAATCCGCTCCACGTGTGAAAGGTCAGATTTGGTCAAAATACGAGCAAAACCGCGATATTCTGCCGATTTTGCCACTCGCAATTGATCAAAAAACAAAGGGATGCCCAAAATTGGCACGGCATGAATGGCTGACTCTAAAACGGAGTTGTAGCCACAATGGGAGATAAACAGACGAAGTGCTGGATGGGCTTAAAACAATTTGAAATTGATAGAATTTTATATTGATTTCGAAATTACAAAGTAAGTCGGTCTGCGGTAGCCATTCAAACTATAATTTAAAATATAAATAGTTTTAAAATAAATAAGTAATTTAATTATTTGTTTTAATTTATAAAAATAAAATATTAAGAACTGATGAGTAATTGAAAAAAAAAATGTTTAAATGTTAAAATCTGAACTACTCAAATAAGCAAATAATTTAATGAAGATTTTTTTATTTCTATTTAATAAATATAGGTATTTTCTTCTTAAATTCCTACCAAATGAATGTTTTGCACATTTTCTGTCATTTCCCTACTGAACTCGTCCGAAACGCCAACTTTTACCAAGAAGGCATAATCAGAAAAGTGAGCAAATGCATTGAACAAATTGGCCAATTTTCTTTTATCCACATTTCGAGTATCCGCGATGGAGCCCAAACTGAACAGCACGGTACCACTAGGGCCCGATTCGATGGCACGCAAAAAATGCTTAGAAATAAAATCAAAAATATATTTACTAAATTATTTAATAATTTCATCAACAAAGTATAAATTATTAAACCCTTATATTTACAAAATAAAAGACGAAAACCAAATAAAAAACCGGTTTAAGTTCGTTTAGTGTCCTTGTAATGCCGATCCCCCCAATCGGAATCACCTGGGGCAAAAAATTAACAAGAAAATTGGAAACAAAAAATTCTAAAACTTTTGACAAAGTCGGATACGAAGGGTCCACAAATTCGTCGCCAAATACAAAGGCAACATCTATGCGAGAAGCAAGCTGTTCCAAGGAAGGAAATTCTGGCGATATGTGCCGACGGAAAATGGCATTCTCCTAAAAAGCCTATAATTTTTTAAATAATAAGAATGTTTTATGTAAACAAACATCAGAGCTGGTCATTAAATCTTTTTTAATATTTTCAACAAAAAGGTGCACCTGACGGTACAATCTCCATTGGGCGATTATGGCCAGTCCGTATTGCCACACATTTAGTGCCCTCATCAATATGTTCATTCGAGGCCCAATCATAACACTTTCCTGCATTGACGGCACAATACTCAACGGTTGAGGAATACCTATTGGCAAAAATTCTCAATTTTTTGATTATTGAACTAAAAAAAATTATTTTTAACATGGTAATATTTTTGTATTTAAATTTTGTATAAATTTTTCACTGAAAAATAGAGCTACTATAGAGAATTATATATAAAGGTTATGAGAAGTAAATTAATTTTTTGTATTATTTCTCACCAAGATACCAATTGTACTGGTCAGGAATTGGCCCGGTAATGACCAGTGATTTTTTGCTAATGTTCAGGTAATGAGAGATGCCGAAAAGACACAGATCCTCCATATTGAAATAGACCAAGTCAAACTGAACGCTTCTCAGCTGATCAAGCTCAGACCTTCGCTTTAAAACCGCTAAAAATGTTATTAATTAATTTTTTCATTAAATTGATAAAAAATAAACGTATTAGTTTTGTCTCATTTTGACCTTCGCACCATTCGAGCTCAGCATCGTCAAGCAAAATTCTTGACCAAAATGAGTTAGCAGCCTCGTCAAAAAGTTCTGGCATTTCTTCATTCAGACGTTGAAATGCATTGGAAATATTTTTCATGTGAATAATTCTGTGTGCCAAATTGGATCCGTTTATTTGTAAGAGGTTCATCTCCGGAATCCACATTGTCTTGAAAGAATTTCATATTTTTTAGTTAAGCAGTAGCAAAATACTTATTAAAATTCGGGTAAAATAAATTCAAACCTTTTGAATTAATTCTTGATTATTATTTTTAATATTGTTTTTAACTTGCCACAAAATGCCGACCCGTTCCGGCTAGAGTGTCAGCAACGCGACCCATGGCGATCAACAAACTTGGCGATAATGATGGAGCAATGACCAAAATGTTTGAGGCAGCCGAAAACGCCAAAAGAATGCAGAATAAGAGGGCAACAAGCATGGCCTTTTTCCGCTTTAACAATATTAAAAGCATTTCTAAAAATTTAAACAACTGTAACGGCTTAAGCAATTAAAAATTGCCACTAAATTTTTAGGTCCGCGAACTTTAATTTGTATTACGAATTTCCCACTAATTGATAAAGCCCAACATCTAATCTGTCTGATCAATAATTTGTATGTCTATTCAAATTTATCAATTAAACTGGATTTTCAAAAATAAACCAACAATTTGTACAATTGATTTTTGTGTTGAAGCAGAAACTTTTAATATTCCCTTGAAAAATAATAAAACCAATTAAAGACTCTCATAAAATCGCTATCACTTATGTTATCAAAGTTGTATGAGAAAAAATGTGTAAGAAAAGTGAGCCTAAATTTTTAAAATGATTGATTTTTTGGGCTTTATTAAAATTCTAACCAAAAAGGTAAATTATTTTTGTATTGGTTGATAAAATTGATAAATTATTGAAATATGGGTCTCAGCTAATCCTGATTACGGGGGAGGCAATAACAGAAAAATATTTACGTACCTTTTTTTGACGATATATAAATAGCCATAAGTTTGATATTTTATGAATTAAAATTAAACTTTAAATAGAAAAATATTTTGGAATTTTATGATAAGCATCTGCCAATAAAGGCCAATAATTCCAATCAATTGGATTAGCATTTATTGGTTTTTGATTGTAGCCACGCCGAGCAATGTCAAAAATAAAATGTGTAATAAAGCGTAAACGAACACTGAACCCTTTCACACTTCAAAAAAAAAAATATTTAGGCACATTTTAAAAGGTTTATTTGATGGATGCTACGGATTTATATTTTGACAGTACGGAATGCAAACAAATTGGCGGATACTGTAATTTTTCAAATTTTCAGGTAAATAAAAAATTTTGAAGTTTTTAACCAAATTTTAGACTTGGTATTGTGAGTGGAAGGAAATGGACCTACTCGAAGATTTGTGTCCTTTACCAGCTTTGTAATGAAAATTAAAACATACTAAATTTATTTAAAAAATAAATAAAATATTTAGTTGCTGCATATCAAAAATGTCCGGATGGATTTATTATATTCGAACATTTATTCCTATCACAATCTTTTATTACACATTTTCAATTTTGGCATTGATGTCAACAGCTTTTTTTATTGCAAAATTGGCAAAACGTATATTTGGTAAGAATAAATATTATTTAATTTAATTTAAGTTTATTTTTTATTTTTTTGATCAATCCAAACGGAGTAAAAAAATGAGCATATCGACTTCATCAGAGCACAAATTCCCAACAACTCCAGCAATCGAAGAATGGGCAATAAAAACAATGATAAAATTGGTAAATTTTTTAAAGAAGAAAAAACATTACTTTCAGATTATTTATTATAAAGTATTTAGATAAATAAATTCGTTTTTTAGTTTCCTGCAGTTTTAAAAAACGAACTCAAAGTCGGAGTCAAAATTTCAGAGGTTTTTTTAAATAATAAAATTTAATTTAATTAAACAAAGAAATCTATCTACTCAAATAGATGTGCATGGATATTTTTGATTTTTTGCTAAATAAAATTGTTTCTGACTCGTACTCAAAATTTTTATTACTGAATTGTTCAAATAACACAAATAATTGTTCAAAAATTTGTTTAGGGTGCCTTTCTTAACTTACACAAAACGGCATGGCGAGTCTCGTCAGTTTGTCTAAAATCAATGAAATGCCAAAATGAAAATATCGACATTTTCTTGAATGAAGCGGCCATTTTATGGCGAATTCGTATGTCATCCCAAAAGTTCAAGTCGATGCCGCTTCACATTTGTCATTTCAATGGCATTTGTCAGTTGAAACCGACCCAGTTTGGCATTGTGTTGGAATGGATGAATTTGGGCAGTGTTCATTCATTTTTGAACGATCAAAAAACATCGACTAATATTGTGAGGGAGTTGCAGAACAAAGATCTGCTGAGAATAGCCGTTCAAGTGAGATAGATGTTTTGATAATATTTTATTTATTTTTTATTTCAATCAAATGACTTTAAAAAAATCAGTTTTCCGTTTTGTATTAATCCAAAATTTTATTTTGTAATGTTTATATTTCAATAAACTTTTTTTCTAAGGACTTTACAATTAAGTTTTTACAATAATAAAGGCTTGTGCTGGCCTCTACCAACTTCAAACATTGTTGATCATGCATGGCAATATTTGTGCTCGCAACTGTCTTCTGTCAGGTGATCCGTTCAAGCCCGACAAACTGATCGCCAAATTGTCAGATTTTGGAAATTCTCAAATGTATTACTTATTGATATATTTATAATAAAACATTTTTATTAAAATTTTCGGCTTTTAACCAAGAATGACATTTATGAGTACTGGGCAACAGAACGTAAAAGTTGGCCCTACAAATGGATGGCGCCCGAATGCTTTTTGATTGGAGCGGAGGAAACGTACCAATTTTCTCTCCATTCCGATATATGGTAAGGAATTTTATAAATTTTATTTTTTTAAAACCAGTTCCAAAATTTTTTTAATAATTTGGAATTTTAATGTTTTTGAGGTCCTTTGGCGTATTTTTGCTCGAACTCTTTTCAATGGGCGCAGAACCATACCAGAACATGGAGCAATTGGAGGCCAAATCCTTGTTGTTGGTGGACCCAAAAATGAATGCAATGAATTTCAACGAATTTTTGAGTTGGTTGCATTTGGGTTGGGTTGTAAAATTCTTAGTTTTCTTCATTTGCAACCTAAATTTCACGTTTGAGGAAGCTTAAATTTTTGACAATAATTTCAAAGTTGGATAAATTAAATGTTGCATTTGATTTTTCCTAATTCATCGTTTTAATTTTAAGTTCCGCACGATGTGAAACGTGCCATCCGAAAATGTTTTGCTGTTGCGCCGAAGGAGCGACCCAAATCCGAGCAATTGCTTAAAATGCTACAACAATGTCAGCATTGAAATATTATATAAAAATGTTCACAAGAAAAACACTTTGGAATTATTTCGTAATTTGATATTAAAAACAACAAAAAATAATATATACAATTATGTAATAATAGCCATCCTTAACCGGAAGTTATGTAAGGGATTCAACCGCCGGCTTTGGTAGAAATATTTTCAAAAACAAATAAATACCGTCTTAAATAATCTACTAAATTTAAATAACTTACAACCTCCAGCTTGGTCTGTTCTGTTCCTATTCTGTTCTCGAGGTCGGAACAGAACAGGAACAGGTTCAAAATCCTTGGAACAGGAAAACACTGCTACAACTCCAATTAAGTTGAAAAAATATCCATTTCCTCTCAATTTTCTTTCCGGTGGGCAGATTATCTATAAATAAATTTTTGAATCAGAATTTTGCCTCTGCTGGGCTGTTGATGTCGAATAAAGATTTGGCTCAAAATTAACCTCAACTGAATTTACGGCGGAATTTTGAATGATAATTTGCCACCGTAGAGCTGATTTGCAATTTAATCTTCTATCAATCATTTTGGGGCATCATCTTGCAGAAGTCGCAACAAATCGGCTAGAAATGTGACTTTTTTAGTCCAGAAAATCCTCATGAACCGCACGCTTCCCGATGGACAAATCGATGGAACAGCATCAGAAATGGGCGAAACGCACGAGACGAAACGAAAAAATGATTTTTTCCAATTAACGAAACAGAAACGAAAGAATATTTTCCAATTAACGAAACGAAACAATATTTTTCTTAATTAAAGAAACACGAAAACGAAACAATTTAAATTAATTAAAAAATAAATTTTCAATGCAAAATCGATTTAAAAGGTTACGACCTAACTTTACACCCCATTTATAAGAACTATGTGTTCTCATTTGAAGAGACAGACTCTGGTGCTGGAAACCGGATCATTGTTGAAGGAAAGTTTCTTCATAATATACAAAGATGCATTTTTATTTTTTTTAAATAATACATATTTAGAAAAATGTTCAAGAAGTATGTGTTATTATTTTTATTGTTAATTTTGACTTTTAACAACGTAATTGACGCTCCTCCACCATCTTATGATCAAACAGAACCAAATCCACCGCCTCGAAAGGTTAAGCAATGCGCCGAAAAGTAAATCCTTTAATTAAAATAAATTTTTAATTGAATTAAATATAAAATTAACATTTTTGTATTCGAAAAAAAGATAAATACAATTGCCTAAAGTGAATATTGGACAACTTGCGAAATTGGCGGTTTCAACGACGCCTTCAAACAATGCTTGTGCAATTTGTACAAAAGAACTGAGAATTGCGGTACCCAAAATGGGCTAAAGGTGCTATGTTGCGAATCATGTCGAGATGAATTATAAACGCAAATTATCGATGACAAATAAAAAATATTTTAATTCCTCTATAATTTATTAGTGAGTAGGTAATTAAAATTTAAATTAAAAAATATTATAATAATGAGCATTTAAATATTACGTTAGAAATAAATAAATTTATTGCGTAATAATTAATTTATGAATAAAACAATTTTTGTTCCTAATAAAGCAATAACATTTTAAAAAATTCCACTGCAAAAGTCATTTAACGTTATTCTAAATTGTTCTGGTCTTTTCCTATTTACTTTGATGATTCAACATTTTTAGATTTAGAGTGTTTAAAGTATTTCTTAAAGTCAAATCATTACATAGTATATTTGCTTAAGCTTTTTTTGACCCTAATTTTTTATTTACTTGTGGAATATTTACATAGTTTTCTTTTTGAAAAAATTTGTTCACCATTTTAAATACCGTTTTTTGCTGTTTGTCCTCAATATTGAAAGATTGTCAAATATTTTTTTGACTTTTTACACTTTTATTTTTATACCACAAAGATCAATTATTTTAAATGTTTCACAAAAATATTTTTTATTTATTATTTTGAACCGCTTTTTGGCAATCTGTCACAAGATTCATAAAATTTATTTTTGTTATTTTTCTTTTTTTATTTTTATGCCGCTTTATTGTTGTGTGCAATGACAGACAGAATTGTGCAAATAAATTACATTAATAGACGATGACAATAGCCGATGACATTTATATTTGGTGCTCCAAACATAAAACATTTTAAAAACTAAGAGGCCATAATACGAAAATAGCATCCCTTTGGGGTCAAATGTTATATAAATAGACACGAAAATGCACAGAAATGTTAATTAAATTATTTTTTCAAGTTTTTTGATATTTTTCAATTTAATTGGAGTTTTTTTAATGATTTCTTTAAAAAAACTCATGTTTGACCTTGATAGTATTCCAATTTCATTTCTTTGCTTTCCAAGAAATATCTTTTTATTGATCTAACAAAAATTATCTGTAAAAATTATCGTGTTTCTTTCTGGCGGTTAAACAATTAAATTAATTTCAAAACATTTTAGAAATGTATTTTATAAAAAGCATACTTCCCATTCTCATATCGTTCAACATCGGTAACAAATTATATTTTTAGTTGTTTTTTAATTTTTAACATACCAAAATAAAATGGATCGTTATACAAAAATTTTAAATTTTAAAGTTTGCGGTGAACTTCAACCTCAACCAAATCGCATAATTATGCGCATATTGACAATGAACACGTGGCAAGCGGGACAAAAAGTTGAGAACGGCTTTAGCAAAATTGCCAAACACATAAAAGCGCTTCATGCAGACGTCGTCTTGCTTCAGGCAAATTAATTATTGCATTAACATAAAATATTACATAATTTTATTAATTAATATATTTCTAGTGAACTCTAATTCAATATTATTGTAAGTTTAATTTAATTAATTAAATACCAACATAAAATCAAAATAATAATAAATATGTAAGAGATTAACTTAAGTTATTATTATGTGTTTTTTAATTTAAAATTTTTTTTAAACTTTAATTAAATAATATATCATATTTATTTTATTTTAATAAAACTTAATTTTAAAAATATTTTTATTTAAAGCTGAAAATTAAGGAAATGAACGCCAAGGCATTTGATGAGTTAATGAAGAAACTTGGAAATCAGTGGTCTGGCCAGATTCATCTTGACCACCTAGAAAGTAAACCGGCAATTATCACCAAACACAAAGTAATTTTGATTTAATTAATTTTAACTGTTTATTTTATTTTAGATTATTGCTAATACAAAATTTTTCACAAACTGGACCTTTGGCCTTACAATTTTCCACAATAGCGGAATTACGCTGAATGTGGTAAACATGCATTTGAATTATCGCAATTATGGCCCAACACTGGTGGAAAATGCCAAAACGGGTGTAACAGCGGAAAGGATTTTGGCCGACGACTTTCAACCCCAAGGCAAACTAATTTTATTATTATTTTATTAATTTTAATAAAATTTAGGTCGTTTTCAAAACATTTTGGAGCTGAGTTCGCAACCGTCCTTCAAAAAATTCCTTGCACAAACCTCCGAAGTGCCGCTAATTTTGGGTGGTGACTTTAATGAGCCTTCACATTTGGACTGGACAAACAAAACAAGGCAAATTAAATAAATTTAAATAAATTATTTAAACAAAAGTTTCAGTCATTTGCACAAAGGCTTCGTAATGGAATGGCCGGTTACCAAATATTTGTCGGAAAAACACGGACTCGTTGATACGTTTCGTCAGCTTCGCCCAAACGTTTTGGAAGCACCGGGTATATTTAATTTTTTATTTAAACAAATTTATCATTTTATTTTTTAATACTTAATTTTTGAATTAATTTTTTTTCAATATAGTTTTTACTTAATGTCAAAATATTAGAAAGCTAGCTTGAATATTTTTTGTTTGTTTGTTTTTCAAACCGCTTAACTTAATTTTTAAAAAATATGTGAACTTTCATACTGCAAAGCATGATCTTTTTTAATTCTACATTTTTGATTTTAAATCTTGTAAGGAAAAACTTGGTCCTCAGTGTGGGACGAGGCGTTTGAGCCTTCGGACCGGATCGACTTCATCTTCTACAAATCTGATCAGCTGAAGCCGGTCCGATCGTTCACCTATTCCGGCACAGAAGCGCTAAAAAAATTGCCGGAAAAGGACCGATGGGTGGACACCGAAGAACTGGAGGAGCGGGACTGGAGTTCGGACCACTACGCAGTGGTCACCGATTTTGTGATGGACAATCGTAAATTGTCCTAGTTGATGATCAAAAGCAGGAAATTATTTTGCGTAAATTTTGAGAATCAAAACCAGAAAATTTAGGAAAAAATCTAACAAGGAAAGTTTTAGAAATAATTTTTGCAATATTCTCAAAATAAATTAATATATTTATAAATATTATTATTGTATTTTACGATTTCTACTGTTACCTTTCTTTATAAATTTAATCACTCACTTTTTTGTTACTAATTGACCTAATTAATTTTGCCTTTGCTTTAAATTTTCTTATCTAAATAACTCTGCTTTAAACATAATAAATTTGATAGATTTCACAACGAAATTTGTCCATGAAAAAAGCCAAATTTATAGTAAAGCATTAAATAACAGAGGCGAAGCTTCCAAGTGAAGATGAGGTAAAAAATAATTTTTTCCAAATACCAATTCCCTAACCAGAGCTCGGCTGGACAAGCCTTTAAGCTTCTTGAGTATTAACTTTTTTTGAGATTATCGTAGAATTTGAAAATTCCGAGATTATTCTCAAACATAAAACCGAGCTCTAATTATAACGAAACAACTTTTTGTCATTCTTCCATCAATTTGAAAATCCATTTTTTCTTTTGAAGAATGGAAAATTCGTCCAAAAGTTGTACAGATATCTCTTCCAGAATGTATTTTCTCAGTTTCTTTAGTTTTTGTTCGGTTTTCTTAAAGTTTATCCTTTCCAAAATTCTGTCAAATTTTTCTTCCAAAACTTCGTCCAATTCAGAAAATAATTTTCTTCTCAATTTTGTGTATTTTATTTCTATTTTTTTCTCAAACATCTTTTTTGCTTCCAAAAATATTGCTTTTATTTGGAGTCTTTCTTGTACAGCAATCACACGTTCGTATTCAATCACTTCTCCATCGCGGAAATCGAATGCGTAATTTTTGAAAAAATTTGGATTTTTAATTACAAAATTTTGAATTGTTCCAGTCTTAAAATATTATTTTAGCAATTACCTATATTTTTTATCATTTTATTAAGAAAAGAAGATTTGATTTTCAGGAGTCTTTAGTTTGTTTTTGCTTAAATAATATTTTAAAACCTTTTCATTTAAATGTTTGAATTTAATGAAATTAAATGAACATTTTTTGTTTTTAAACGAAAAATCAGAAAAATAATTAAATAAAATATAAAAATCACTTTCATTATAATGACTAGGATTTAACAGAAAATGATTAAGCCTAAATAGAATACAAAAAGTTAACTAATTTTTTTTATAAAATGGACCTTTTCTTCGCGGACCCAAATGTTCAACTTGTCCGGTTTTCCGCTTATTGGCGTGTCGAATTCGCCCATTCCGCCTTGTGATCCCAGCATTGCCCTAATTGGGCGTTGGCCCACATACATTTTGAGATGTCCTTTTTTGTCAGTTGAAAATTTGTTTGGCGAAATGTAAATTTTGTAATTTATTCGTTCCCCCTCTGGCTGCCCATCTTCTCTTATGGGCCATACGAGTGCTCTCAAATTGGCAAAATGACCGGAAACTTGGAAACAAAAAATTTCGGAAAATTTTAATAAAAGTGTAATCCACAATAAACCAGGCTGACGCATTTCTGTGGCGCTAAATATAAAATAGGTTTAAAATTTTTTTTATATTAAAGTGCGCTTTTAAATTATTTTTTATTTTTATAAATTTAAATAATGTTACTTACAACCCATTAAAATTCTTTACTCGATTCATTTTACACATTATTTCCATTTTTCCAATAAATCAATTTTATTCATAAAAATAACAAGAAAAATTCTTTTTAAAAGAATATAATATTAAAAAATTTTAAAAAATAATATAAATGCTATCATTCCGAATGATTTACAGCAAATATGTTGGAATTGATAAATAGAAAAAAATTAAATTTTTTAAGTTTCTTGAAACCAAAAAGAAAAAATAGAGACCAGATTGGATTGGGATTTTGCGCCCAACATTGGGATCACAACCCAGCAAGCCTTTTTTAGATATTCGGAGTTGTTTTGGATTGGGGTTTTTGTGGGATCTTGAATTGGACCCAGCAGCCCGTTGATTTTTTGGGATTGCGTCGGACGGGATTTAGCCGGGATTTCCGATCCCGAACAATCGCTTGGTCCGATTTCTAATTAACTTATATTTGCGTTTTCGCTATATTTTAGCACCTATTTAAATTTAGTAGCATTTGGTATTTTCGAGCCGTAGTGATTTTTCGATTTCTGATATAATAAAAGTATGAAATGGTGTTACTTGATGAATTCAATGTATTTTTATGAAAATGATAAACATTGGAATATAATTAAATTAGCATGTTCTGCAAAAAGTTACTGCTCATTCATTTATCATTTTCTAATTTTTCATTAATCAATTTTTCAAATTAGGTAGGCACTGCACGTGAATTTACATAATCAGAATAAAATGTAAATATTATGAATCTTCATAAAGGATTAAGCATTTCATCATACCGATGCTGGACACTATGTAAATTCATGTTTGATTTGATTGGGTTAAATATTTTTTCAAATGCCTTTAATCATATGCACAGAGTAGGTTTGTACATGTAAATAAACAACTGAAAAAAATTTATTTACGTGGATTTACAAATTGCATCAGACACGGAAGTGCTCGAGCTTCTTTTTCTTAAATCTTAAGCAATATTTAAAAAATAGGTTGGCTTTTTGTAGTAAAATTTTTTGTATAAAATAGCTGATGTAATGCATAAATCATCACATTTTTTGAAATACTTTTAAATATCCTTTTTTTTCTATTTAATGTTTAATTTTCAACACTTTTTTCTTACTTTTAGCATCAATTCACAAGACTTCAACTAACACTGAATATTTTAAGGCGCATAGTAAGAAACTTACGCATAATCTTTATCTAGGTTAAACTTTTATTGGAATTTTGACCAATTTTAAAAAATTATCTTGAAATTAGTTTTTCTACATGAAATACCTTAAAAATCTTAGCTAACTTGGCACTTGAAGCTAAAGTATTAAAAAAATTTCATTAAGACAAAAAATGTCACACGTCGAGCCCATTTAAAACCTGGGTCAAAGCCTGAATATTTCCTGCACTGGTTTTACTGAATTTGGTGTAGAACTCTGAAAACTTGTTCTGATATGCCTTATGCAACGTTGTGCCCCAAAATTTTGGTACTTTTTTAGTGCACTCATCTTGTCGTTATGAAAACGGCCAACCCCAACTTTTTGTCGGCAAAAGCACTATTTGTGCTTCTGCGTTACGTTGTGCTGATCCAATTTTGCACATGCTCGCCACACCCGCACAATGCAAAACGCCTTCGGGAGAACGGGCAGCTGCAAATGGGGAACGGCTTTGCCTCAAATGGACACATGGAAGATGGATTCCGTAAATTCTTAAGATTTTCGAAGACAGGAAAATCGAAAATTTATGAAACCCTCAAAATTAAAAATATCAAGTATCATTCTAAAATTTCCAATTTTTACCCAATTATAATCTGAAATATTTAAAAATTAAACCGATCTTCTTCAAATCTAATCAAAAAAAACTCCTCAAATTTTGTAAATATTCAATTTTTGTTGTTAACAGACTTGATGCCCAAGCAAAAGAAGATCCAGCTTCAATATGTGCAAGATAAAGACGTGGACAAAGAATCGCCCGATGCCAAAACGGTCGGCACTGCTGACCACCACATTAAGCAACATGGTCCATCATCGGTCTATAAGTGGCCCGCGCCGTCCCATTCTCTGATGGAACGTTTCCGTCAGGCAGCGGTCACTTCCGACAACGGCAAGCATTCTAATTATTCTGATCAGTCCGTTTCCTGAATGAAAGATCATGAACATTTTTAAAATCATACAGTATATCATATGGGAACAGAGCTACAGTAGAAGCTCGAAAACTTTGACATTTTGCCAATCAAACATTTATTTAAAAACATAATGTCACACATATTTTAAATATGCGACAAACCATTGCAGGCATTTGTTCGGAAATTGGCCGTGACGTGATGATGCAGAAGCAGGGCAACGCCGTGGACGCCGCCGTTGCTACCATGTTGTAGGAATTATCCCGAGATTTTTTTTTGTTGGTTTTTGTTTGCTCTCGCCCTGGGAGAGAAGCAGAATGAACGATCAGCGGGGGCCGTTGGGGAATGAATCATTTTTACAAAATCAATTCTCTCTCACATTTAAAAAGCAACATCCCCCCAGACGGGTTATTTTCTTTACAACGAATTGAAATAAAATTGAAAAAAGTGCTGCTCCATTAAATTCCCCATTCAGGTGCATTGGCGTGACCAATGCGCAAAGCAGTGGACTTGGTTGGTTTTATTAGCACTGGCACTGGCACACCTTAATACTGTTGTGACGTTTTAGTACAAATTTTTGTCAAAAAAATCAGAAAATGCCCAAATAAATTTTCATTAATATTTATCATTAATTGCTTTTAAACAAATTTGTAAATTCTTTAAAATATAATAACAGGTGGAGGCATGATACTGACCTTCTACGATGCTCAATCGCGCTCGTGTAAAGTGATTGACGCGCGCGAAACGGCACCAGCAAGCGCGACTGACCAAGCGTACGAAGCGCGTGTTGCTAATCGAAAGACTCCGCGTGCCACGGGCTACCATGAAATTGGTTCCTAAAATTCATTAAATTAATAATACATATTTTAATTTAAATATTGATGTAAATAAGTTTGCCAATTTTTGTTTAAATTTGAACAAAAATTAATATTGCTTATTCATTAATATTTTTTACGCTGTTTGTTTTAGCCACGCCCGGTGAGTTGGCCGGACTGTGGATGGCATATAAAGAATTTGGCAGCGGCCGAGTGCCTTGGTCCGAACTGGTAAATTCGACACTGTTTAATATTGGAAATTAAATAAAAAGAATTAACCTAGGGAAACTTTGGTTAAATACATATTTAAATATTTAAGTGTTATTAAAAACTGCATTTTTAGGTGATGCCGGCTGCGAAGTTGGCACTCTACGGCTTTCCAATCACTGAACACATGAGAACCGCATCTGTTGGAACAGAGGCACAAATTTTTGACAGCCCTTCAATGAAGTAATTTTTTATTAAACTGCCATTTTAAATATTAAAGTTTTTTTAAATTAATATTAAGGTCATGGATAAATCAGCGCACAAACAAGTTTCATTGCTATTATTAATTAATAAATTCTTTTAATTTAATTTGTTTATTACAATAAATTAAATTTTAAAAGATTCTGTTGACCTAAATATCAGGCACATTTAAAATTAATTTTCCATATTTACACTATTATAAAAAATCACATAATAAAGACTCTACGAATTTGGCGACCTCATCAAACGACCCGAGCTGGCCAAGACATTAGAACGTTTAGCTGCAGCTAATGACCCAATGCAACTGTTTTATGAAGGTGAAATGGCTGATGAAATTGTTGAAGAGATGGAGAGAAACGGTAATATCGACAAAAAAAAATTTTTATTATTTTTTTAATTTTTTTAAACAATTTTCTGTCCATTTAGGCGCATTTTTGTCACGATTGGACCTGAAAAATTATAAGCCCCGTGTGTACGAGACGCCGTTGTACACGGATGACTTCCACGGGTCGTTGCGCATGTGTGGACCGCCTCCGCCTTCATCGTACGCAATCACGCAAGCAATCATTGCGACGATGAGCAGTAAGTTTAAAAGTTTGATTTTATAAACCGATTATATATTTATTAAAAAGGCGATAATTCCAATTTTAATATTAAATCGAAATTTAAAAAAATAATGATTTTTTTTTAATATTTAGTGGATCCCATGTGTGCAACATCGAATGTTTCGCCACATTCACTTCGAAACCAGCCAATATTCTACCATCACTTCATTGAGGCACAAAAATTTGCATACGCTCAAAGGGCCACTCTGGGCGATCAGGCATTTGTGCCGGAAGCTAAAAAGTTGGCCGAATATATGACCAGTAGTGCCTTTCTGCAAAAAGTTCACAAAAAAATTACGGACAAAGCAATGCCCGACGAATATTACACCGATGAACCCATTAAGGCGCATGTAAGTTGGACTTAAACAAAAAAAAAATTATTGGAAAAATTTTGTACTCGAAATTTTTGCAAGATTCATTGAATATTTTTATTATATTTTACAGAAAAATAATTTTGGAACATCGCACACATCAATATTAGATGCTGATGGAAATGCTGTGTCTGTGACAAGCTCGATCAACCAATGGTCATCGTTAAATTTTTAATAAATACCTAAATAATATTTTTATTTTTAAAATATAATTTACTTATACATATTTTCTTAAGGTTTGGAGCTGTTGTTCAATCTGATAAATTGGGCATTGTGTGGAACGATGAGATGGTAAAGAATATTTATAATTTTATTTTATTTTATATATTTTTAATTCTTTAGGAAGACTTTTCGTTCCCCGGCGTGGAAAACTGGTACCGTTATGCAATTTCGCCGAACAATTTTGTTGCACCTGGAAAGCGTCCAATGAGCTCATTCAGCCCGATGGTCATCTACGATAAGAATACAGGAAAAGTCTGTTATATCAAAAAATGTAATTATAATAATTTAATTTACAGGTTAAAATTGTGATTGGCGGCTCGGGCGGTGCCAAAATTCCATCGTCAATTGCCAAAGCCGTTTTGCGCGTGTTGTGCTTGAACGAAACAATTAAAGAGGCCATCGATTCGCCACTTTTGCACAACCAATTCACGCCCAACGAAGTCGTATGCGAAAATGGAACGTCAAAAGTTTGTTTTTTTATGAAATTAAATATTTTTTAAAAAAAATAAATAATAAGCGTAAAACGGGATTTTGCAAAATTCCGGCTCTTTTGAAATTGTGAACTTTTTGACTCAAATTGACAATTTTTTTCCAGAAACTGATGACAGATCTGAAGGAACAATTTGGGCAAAACATGAAGCCATTTGACAACAACAACGTGGTAGTACAAGCCATTCACGTGGCCGAGGACGGCTTCATCTACGCCAACGGGGACTTTCGGCGCAGAACGTACATGCACCCGGCCGGATTTTGACAGTCCAATGGCTGGCTGCACAACTTCTAGACAATGGACTATGGACCTAATATTAGAAATAAATGAAGAAAGGCAATAATAAAGATGATGCGTGATATTTGAATGATTATATTTAGACATTTTGCCATAATGAATAAAGTAATTTTAAAAATTAAACAAATCCTGCAGGCTGAAACCCCATTTTATAATAAGCAGGGCTAGGATAGTTATGAAAAAACTCAAAATAATTAATTAAATAGTGGCGAAAAAGTGCCAAAAAAGTGGTCAAAATCCGGCTTTATAAGCAAAAATAGTGATGAAAAAATGTGCATAAAAAATAATAATAATAATGCCTTAAAAACTTGTTTTTATATGGTAAAATTATTAATCAGTTGGGCAGCTACTTTAGCAAGAAAAATTGCAAAAGGCGCCTAAAAAATCACGAAATTCTATGAGAAAAAAATTCGGATTTTATTGTTTTTTTTATAAAAAATTTTAAAAAATGTGTGATCTTGGCAAGAAATTCAAATTTTATTGCATTTTTTATAAAAAAATTCAAAAACGCCGAAATAGTGGCGAAAATAGTGACGAAATTTCCGGTTAAAAACATGTTTTTCGTGCATAACTCGCCAAAACAAAGCTGCAGAAAAGATAGTTAAATAAGTAAAAATCCTAGCCCTGATAATAAGAGTATAAATTTTATAGACTTATAAGTTTATTTTTGTCCATAGTCTCGACTTGATGACATTTTTTTTTTGGTCTCGGTCTGCCAATTATGTAAAAACCGTATTTTCATTTAGTTCTAGAAAAAAAACTAAATAAAATCTCTGCGGCCATAAAGTCTTGAATTTGATTACATTTCTTTAGGTCTATAGGACATTTAATAAGCAAAACCTAGGTCTTATAAAGAGCTTAAAGATGTTGTGTCTGCGTCTCGCGCCCATTTGATCAAATGTCTACGACTCAGACACAACATACGCTTAAATTTTTAATCAATGATGATTATTTTGTAACAATAAAAGGAAAAAGACTTAAAATATGTGTAAAATAAAAATGCTCTCTGTTTAATAAATGATTTTAAAGATAATAGCTAAATTGCATGCATTTTTTTTAACGGCTACACTGGACAATGCCTCATACGTATAACATTATGGGTAAAACAATATTCCGCTGCAGGCAAATTTACAAAAATTTGATTATTATGTTACATGTCAATGATGTCCGGGTGGTTGTGGAAATCTCATTCTTTATACGGTCATAAACAAGTGTATAGCGAATATCCATCCGGCGGGGGGGGGGGGGGGGGAGACTTGTACTACCAAATAAAATAAAAAAGAGTTAACACCCCGCCTCATAACCCTATATTCTCGAGTTTTCTGAGTTTTTGTTTAAAAACCACAAACCTCAAAAATTTTCGGAAGCTTTCGCCGAATCTCAATCTGACGTTAAGGTGACAACCGTAAATATAAAGTTGACTAAATTTATTTAATCTACCGCTATACATAAACATACTGTTCTGTCGAAAAAATAAAAAATTGAAAATTGCCATTTATCAACAAATAAATATTAGAACAAATTAAGTATTCCACTTTTTAATTTAATATTTCCGAAATAAATATCAGAATTTTATTTAACCTGTTCTTTATATCATAACACAAATTTTTATAGTAATGAATTCTTTCTTTCTAGTATAAGAAATTACAAAAACTAAAAATTTCTAGTTTTTTAAAATTGCTCTACGTTAGCATGCACATTCAATTGCTAAATATTCAAAGAATCTCATCAAGTGCCGCCATTCATCCAATGTCTTAGTCTATGTCTGAATCAAGATATTTTGACCTTATGCGAAAACGTGGACGTCGTTCACTAAAATTTTGGATTTAATTTTTTTTAATTAATTAAAAATATTTATAATAATTTTTATTTATATTATTCTTTTATTTGAAGGTGGTCGGGATAGGAAATTTGAAAATTCTTCAAAAAATTTAATAATTATTTATTAAAATTTTACCTATTATCTCTGTTTTGTAAGTCATCCAATTTCTCCATAACTTTATTCTTGGGAACCGCAATTGGCATCCCTTTTTTATTGCGCAAGTCAATGATGTGCACATGCTCCCAGTCATCAACTTTGACTCTTTGTTTATGCCAAGTGTCATTCTGCATTAAATAAAATATATTTTTAATTTTCAGTAAATGGAAATTCATTTTTTATTTTAGATTTGTGTTCATTTTTAAAGAAAAAAAAATTCTGCTTTTTTACACTAAAATCTGTGTTCTAAGGATCGTAAAAATCGTTCTGTCAACACCAGATCGATCCTTTTAGTGCTGGAACGGTCCCGATCAGGCATTTCAATCGCAAAGCTTTGAAACATACCCCGTATATGTACATGTACACGGGTGGAAGTGGAAATGTGCCCTCCTCCTCTTTGCTCGTACTCACAATTGTGGCTTCCAATACAAAACTTCCATCCCTCTCTGTTTTTGTGTAAAAAGGATCATCCGATGAGACAATTTTTTCATTTTCATCCATTTCAAACTTATCAATACTCCAATATATGCGGTAGAGTCCTTTGGGCCAAATTTGGCCATTGAATTCCAAATCTTTTTCTAAATTTTCCTCTAACTTTTTTAATTGAGCTTTCACTTTATCTTTCGCCACAGCATACACCAAATTATTTTTTAAATCCACAATGTAATGTTTTCCCCAATTTCGAACATCCACCCTTTCAACGTAGTGGTTTCCAGTTTTCTGAAAAATTTTATACAGAAAAAATCCATATTTAACGAACAATAAAATCATTAAACCCCGATTTAAATTTCTGAAAGCAAAAGCCCCCTCCCTTCGATAAAACATTCGAGCCAGCCAAATAACGGATATGGAGCTTTAATGAATTGAGATTCGGGTTAATCCGGTAATATTTAGCAGTCTTGTAAGTCGCCAAATGCAAGATAGCGGACCAGATTTTGCGCAGGTCTCTAATGTCTACCTCGCACCTATAGGTAATTAAATTTCAACATACGTCATCAAAAATGTGCATATAGACACTGTCAGGTTCTTCAGCCGAGTCGTCATGTTCTAACTCAAATTCCCATACGAAACTTCCATTTCGTCTCGTCTTAGCTTTGTGTGTTTCTGCACTACCAATCACGCGTTTTCCTTCCATTTCAAACTTTTCGACGCCCAAAAATATTTGATAAACTCCTTCGGGCCATATATGGACATTGAACTCGTACTCTTTGATGACTATATCTTAAAATATGTAAAATTAATTTTAATTTTATCTAAAAATTGAAATTCGTCTTGTGGAAGCCTAATACCTCTTACAAGTGGTCTTTTTTCTAATTTGCGCAGCTCAGCTCTTTCTTCATTCGGCGGCACGATAATCATTTTGTTTTTTTCTAGGTTCCAAATATGGATATAATCCAAGTTGACATTCTCAATTTTCGTGTAAAGGTGACTAATCTTTCTCTGAAATAATTTTAAAAAAATTCTAATGCTTTTTTCAGCATATTTTTCATTAGTTTATATTCTAAACAATGTTATTATTTCCCGAAAATTTTGTAATATTTTTATAATCACGATCAGATGCGTTATCATGTATCACGGACTATCTGATTTGGATTCATCAACTTTGAATCAGATTACTAGTACCGATCGGTGCCGTTAGGTAAATCGAATAGACAAAGTTATAAAGATTGTGGTGTGAAAACTCCGAAAAATCCCTCAAAAAGTTTTGGTGTTTTATTTTTTATGAAAAACATCAAACCGCTTCATCCATTTGGAAATATTTACGATCTAAATCATTCAAATGCCATTTTATTATTTTGGGTTTTTGAATAAACCAGAAATAAAAACCGGCTCAATGCTTCGGAATCCTGGTCTGATCCAAAAACCTTATGATCGGCAAAAAAAATATGAAAGTTTGTTATAATGTTTTTTTAAATAAGCATATTATTAATATTAATTCACCCCAAAAATGTGCATATGCAAATTCATTTCAACTTGCTCTTCCGATTCGTCGTGAGTTATCTTGAATATCCACACAAAACTTCCGTTTTTCTCTGTATCGAGCATGGCCGGAGCTGCCATGCCCTTCACAATTTTGTAGTCGTTCATCTCAAAGTATTTGATGTCCAGATACAAGGTGTAGAAGTTCTTGGGCCAAATTTGGCCATGGAACTCAAATTCTCTCACGATTTCTGCAATTTTTAAAATGTGAAATAGAATACTGTAATCTATTTTTGTACGCTAAAAGAATTCTTAAAAAATTTGGGGCATTCTGGCAGTTGTTTTTACGTTGAACTACTGTAGGCAGTATTACCCTTTTAGTAATCTTAAACCCTGGTTTAGATCGGGAATTAAATTCAATATCGCACACAACAAACAAAACCTTTACGGCTTGTTGATGTAAAGCGACGCCTAACTGTAAATTCTGGATCACGATCTTGGTATGTGACAGTGCGCTCATAGGTTTGCACTCTTTCAGCACGTCGACCATCACTAGCTCTAACTTCATCCTTTGCAGTGAGTTCGGCAAACACTTTGGCCATGCCTATGTCACAAGAGTAGTGTAAAATTGGATTCGAAATTATGGGAAAATAGTATTTCGCGAATGCTTAACGCATAATCCAAAACTTTACCAGCAACACCAGCACTATGCACGGTTGGCAATCGTTTGATAACGCCGTTGGCATAATGAATTATGAATGGTAAAATAAAAGAAATGATGAGAACCCCGTTCATTTTCTAAACACAATAACAATGTTAATAAATAGTGAAACCATAACAAAGAATTGGAAGTTATTGTATAGAAATTTTGGCATTTAAGCCAACTAACTAATGTTTTTAAGTCTCTGCGTTGAGGTAACCTTATTTCTCAGGTCAAACCGCGAAATTGAAGCGAATTTTTTAATTTATTTTTTATTTCTAAAATGCAATAACTTATTGAACAAAAAATTTAGAATAAAATGACAAAAACAAAGAAAAAAAAATGAAAATAGTTTTATAGGCAAAGGCAGCTGACTTGTTTGTGCCTTTCCGGAATGTTTGCTCCCTTAAAACTAGGCCTATGTGGCTAATAAAATCAATTGATAAATAAATACAAATAATTTTATGGTTAATAATATTCAAAATCTGAAATTCATATGAACAGTTTGTGTAGATTTTGGTATGATTGGCCAAAAGTTAAAGCATTAAGAAATTTTAAACTCCTTTCGATTTGACCCAAAAAAATCTTACGTATGGCAAGAAAATCTTTTATGTTTTTCAGATAGTTAATCTTAAATATGATAAACAAATTAGCAAATTTTTTATAGTTTTGTCTAAGGTTGCACGGGACCGGTACCAAGGACCGGGACTAAATTTACACTGTAAAGAGTTGGACCTTTTGCTCATTTTACATCGGTTGCCGGACTTCCCATTCAATCAATCCATGTCCCCGACCACTTTTATGCACATCCAATGCTTCCCACATATCATTCATCATCCAAGTCGAGGGTCGCGGAGGAGTTCGAGAGCTAAAAATTTAATTGAGCGGTAGCGGGAGCCCATGAAAGTGACGACGTCGGATGGAACAAACTGTGAGCGCCTAGAGAACAATTCCATCCTGTTACATTTCATTGTCGGAGAGACGTCGGAGGAATAAAGCATTTATCCCTAAATGTTCTCAATTCGGGGGAAAGCCATCAGATTCAGGGCCCGGATCCTTCCCCTGAACATTCCCAATTCCATCTGAGTCCTGACGGTGCGTCGACTGGGGGCACAGCGCGCATCCCTCACTACACTCCTAATGATGGCATCATCGAGGATAATTTAATCTTTTTTACAAAAGTCGACACGATCAAATCGGTGGCCTACTGGTTTGTATTTCTGCAAGTCTTATATTCTCCTTTGTGTTCGAACCCGCTTGCGTGCAAGCATTTATTTATCGTTTTCCCTTTTTTCACACATACTCCTTCCCCCATTAAAAAATTTTTTTTAAATAAAATTTTCAAATATTTTTTAATTAAAATGCGCTCAAAAAAAGAATTTTTAATAAAAAATTATGACATCTTTCTAAATTTTTGCTTTAATTTTTTTAACAAAGATGGTCAATTTTGTAAAAATTTCCCCGGCGTCGCCTATCGGGACCGCCAATCCCCCCCCCCCCCCACCCACCCTAAAAGTATAGCAGAATCTCAAAACAAAAAAAAGATGAGGCAATTAAAGTTGAAGACATGAGGAAGATATTTTAAATAATAATAAAAAAAATTTATTTTACCATTGAATATTACAAATTTCTCCCTTAAAAAGTCCCGGTTAGTCCCGGTACCGTTTTTCTGGTCCCGGTTTTCCCCAAAAAGTCCCGGTCCCGTGCTACCCTAGTTTTGTCAATTTTTGTGTAAAGTTCGACAAAAATTGATAAATTGGATTGAGCAAAATATGCGAATTAATTTAACTAAAACTATTATTTTTTGGTCTTAGGCTATTTAAAAAATCTCAGGAAACTCTAGGAATATTTAAAACGCCGTACAGAACAACTGAAGTTAAGCGTATCGAAATACATAATACTTATTTTTCGTCAAGTGAAGGCCTATGTAGAAAGATGCAAAAGTTAGTGTGATGTGCAGAACATTTTGACATTTTCTCTAACTTTTCGTTTATTTTTTTCTCTATGCAAGGTCACCTATTTATATATTTTTTAATTCAAAAAGAAACCATTATTATTTAAGCAAATAACGTCTCAAAACAATTTAATTGAAATGTATTTATGTTTAGCAATGTTAAACATATTTTATTACATTTTTGCATTGGAATCTCTATTTGGAAAATTTCTTCACATATATATACGTGTACAAATAATACAATTTTAGAAGCTAAATTCCCGTTTTTCATCACCAATAGCCCCTATTTTTCATCTTTTAAGCCTTTCCGTCAAGCTTTCCGATCAGTTTCTTCTTGTACAACACGTCAAATTCTGCACCGATCACTTCCTCAATTTCTCTTGGCAATTTCTTGTACATGTCCTTCAGCGTGTCGTCCACAAGTCCAAGACGTTTGCCCACTGTGACCAGCTTTTTCCCGACACGCTCCTCCAACTCGTTCTCCAGGTCCTGTTTTAGCTTGGCGTGCTGTTGCTCAATCTTCTTCTCCAGCGCCTTGCCAAGGTCGTCCACCATTGCCTGTGGCATTCAAGGAGATTATTTATATTAAATTCGATATTCTTAATTTATCCATCTCAAGCTAGCGATGTTAAATCTGGATCAACACTAATGCCCATGCAGATAAACCTTAATGGATTTGAGCATGTCTGAACTGGGCGCAGGCTTGGCCGGCTCGGCTGGCTTCTGCTCCACCTTTTTCGGAGGCCCGGACGGAATTTGCTCGTTGTTGATCATGCCGTCCGCCTTGAGTTTCTTCAGCACATTTTCCAATCGTTGGAATGGTTCCGCTTTGGATGTGCGCATGTCAAGCGCATATTTCGTAGTACCGTCCAGGTCGGGTGCCGGAATGACAAAAAGTTTTCTGGCACCCTAAATTTAATTGAATGTCTGTAAATTTGTGTTTATTACAAATTCGCCAATTTTTTTTCAATTTGTGTCGGTTTTAAACCCAAAATACAACCCCATTTTCTAATTTTGTGAAACATTAATTCCGCCGAATTCATCTAATTAAAATTCCGGTGGCCCGCAAATAAAACTGCGGAACCGGGGCCAGAAATAGCTAAAAATTAAAAATCGGCGGCATCCCTGATCCGAATCAGAAGCAGAGTTAGCAGATTTAACTGTTTTTATTAACAATTTAAGCGTAAAAGATTTCTAAAATGCCAAATTGCTTCATGATCAAATTTGAATTTTTGGCTAAAATGTTCTCTCCCTAGCGCCTGACTTGGCATCCAAACATACTTTCGCATTTGCGGCCCACACGTACAGACTCTCTGCCCTTTCCGTGAGCACCAATTTCACGTCGAACATTCCTTTGGCATTTGTCTCCGCTTTGGTCGGATCCGGATGGAAAATGCGCTTTTTGACCGCGCCTCCTCGCGGGTCCAAATCAAAGTCGCGCGGTGACACGTGCAGTGTGTACTTGTCAGTTGTCGGCGGCCACACCAAACCGGCAAATGCTTTTGTCATTGTTTGAGCTTAATTTTTTTTTGAAAATTTATTTTTTTTTTATTTATAGGTTTTATGAAGAAGAAAAAAATTGTCAACGAATTAGAAGATTTTATTTAATTTATGTTAAGCAAATAAAATAGAACCCCGTAACTTTCTTCATTTGACATTTTCTCTAGCATTAAATTGATTAAAAATTATTATTTTAATAAAATATAATATTTAAAACTTTCATAACGAATTTTGATCTTTTTCCCTTACGTTTTGGCTCCTCTTTCTTCGCTGGAGGTTTGTCCCGATCTTCCAACTTCTTCAGTTCATCTTCCACCTTTCGTGGCCTCACTGCGATCACTTCAGTTTTGTTCAGATCAAAAATGTACACATCGTTCCAATGCACTCTGGGCAGATCCAAGTACACGTGGGGATCTTTTTTGCCCTATTTTAAAATTTGTTATTTTATAGAAGTTTTATAATTTGTTTCATCTACAAACAATTTATATTTTGTTATCTGTTAAATTATTTTTGTAATCTTTTTTGAATTTATTAAATAAATTTGTAGCAAAAATACTAGTTATAATTATAATGATTAAAAAATAAATAAAAATACAATTGCATTACTCCGAATATGTGGAGGAACACAGAGTCGGGGTCTTTCTTGCTGAACGGTACGGTAAATTTTGCGACGAATTTGCCATCTTCTTTGGTGTCCAGCACTTTTGGCTTCGCACTTCTTGTTGTCACTTTCTCCTCATCTGACATCTCAAAGTCCTTGACGTCCATGTAAACGCCGTATTTGCCCTTTGGCCAAATGATTCCAGTAAATTCAAGCATATCTGACATTTTTCGAATTTTTGCATATTTACTCGTCTCCTTTTCGCATTTTTTTTTAATAATCCATATAGAAATTTAAGATCTTTTATTATTGATTATTAAATATTTCCAAATTTTTGATTTTCCTAATTAATATATATTTATTTAAATTGAAAAAAATAAAATATTAAGTAAAAAAACACTACCATCAACATCCTCGACGAAAGTGACTTTCCGTCTGCTCAATGTTTCTGTCGTTGTTGTTGTTGTTGTTGTTCTAGTGGACACCCGACGTGCGTTTGAACGCGTACTAGCAGCAGCAGCTGCAGGAGCAGCAGCTGCAGGAGCAGGAGCGGGAGCAGGCGAAGCAGCAGCAACACTAACTTCTCTCGGTTTGATTCCCATATCGGCAAGGAATCGTGCTGGCAATTTGTCAGGAGACACTTTTTTTAGATTTGAGGCGCCACCCTAAAGCTAAGATTGTTTTAAACACTAAGTACAAGCAAAATCAAGATCTAATTAATGGGAGATTTCAAGTATCAAGCTTCGATACCAATATTTCACCCAAAAGCTCATGAGTTGACCCTAAAGCAAACACTTCTGTGCTTTGCCGAGACAGCATTACACTGAAACTCGGGATTGAGACACTAACAAAACCCTAAGTGCTGAATATGTTTTAGCCAAGCATTCTGAGTAACCGAGAGTGGTTTACGAAAAGATAAAGACCGAGACACAAAAAATGCTCGCTCGAAATAATATCTAGCAAAAAAAAATTACACCGAGACTAAGGACAGAATTCTTAAAAACTCCAATACTTCGGGGAAACCGAGCCTTATTTCAAAAACACCGGGCCTCTTGACCATCCTACCTTCAATTGTGTGATGACATCATCCATTCCGCCGGCGTCGGCATTGGCCGTGCCATTCAGAAAAGTCAGTAACAGGAATGGAATCATAACGGAGAGAAGAATGGGCCATTGAGTAAACATTTTGGTTAAACTTAAAACTAAATTTGAACTTTAATTCGTTTTATAGTTTGAGGCAGAACATAAAATAATGGTAAATCTTTTTTTTTGTAAAATATTAAACTTTTAATCAAAAAATTAATAAAATTGTTAATAAAAAACAAATTTCAAATGAATGTAAAAGCTTCACAAAATTTGTTGTGAATATATTGAATAAAAAAAATACTGGCTTTACATATTCCACAAATTTTATGCGCAATATTCATAAATGCCAACACTTTTTTTTGCCATTTCTCCGTTCAATGGGCATAAAATATATGCATTATATATAAGATTTATTGCATACAAACATTTGTTTACTATTTCTTTATTTTATTTTCTCTTTTTCTCATTCCTATTATACAAGCTTTATGGCAAAAATAATCGATTAAAAATAAGTGCTTTTCATAATACTTTTAGGCTAATGTAAGTGGGACGGAAGTTGTCCCAATAGCGGCGACCTCTTCTCGATTGAACTATGTGGATGGCGAAGCATAGACATGTTGGGGTGGAGGCGGAGGAATTTTGGAAAATTATAAATTATTTAATAAAAAATTTAAATTTTTTTCTCAAGGGTTTTGAGAATGAATGGCACAAGACAACTATGGGAATTGCATTTAACCCAAAGACGGAGCACAAGACCCCCAGTTTTGGCCAAGTGCACTGCCGCCGATGGTGGAGTCCTAGCACTTGTTTCTGCGCGGTTGCGTTATCCCCAAACAAATGAATGAAGAATGCAAAGCTGTTCTTGCCTAATATGGTCGTTTGGCATGGTCCGATCATGAAATAAATATTTTGTGATATGTTCGAATATTTCCAAATTCCCATTTGTTCAATATTCAAATGAATTAATTAAAGTTAATTTTTTTTAACAAAAAAAGTGGTTGTTTTTTTAATCACGCGTTTGTTGGCATAAATTTGCCGGGGCACAAACCTGTCGGATTATTTTTAATGTTTTGACGGATTAAGCGGGTGGAATGTGTGGCGCAAAACTGAGGATTCGACCGTACTAAATGGCTTCATATAACTTCAGTTTATGGTTGGCGTAAAGGTCGAAAATATGTCAAAAAGGCTCTTTCTTTTCCGCACGTCACTTTGGTGATTTTAGCACACATTCAAAATTTAAGAATAATTTATTACTATAAATGAAATTTAATTTTTACAAACATTTTTGAAGAAATGCTGATTCAAATTTTGCTATTTGCGGTTTTTCTACCCTTTTTTCTGCAAAACTCTGACTGCAACTTAAGTTTGCAATCTGTTGCATCAATGCTGAATGCAAAACAACGCAATTTGGTTAAAAACCAATTAATTTCAGATTTTGTTTAATAAAATTTTTTTAATAGATTTTGGAGAAGCAAACTCGATGGACTCGTATGGGCAGGCAAGAAATTGGAAAGGTAGTAAAGGTAGTAAATAAATTTATATATATTTTATTAATTCTTTAAATATGCTGTGGGTCAGGGATGTATAAAGCATATCGGACATCGTAATCGGATTTAAATTTGGTTTAAGACATTTTGTAAAATTATAAAAATATTTATTTTTATTGGAAATTAAACATTTTGATTATATTTAGGACTTGAAGAAGCATCCGAAACAACCGGATTTCTTGTTTCTTTACTACAAAATAAACGGAAATCCGACCAGAATTTTTCGACGAAATCCCTTTTGTTCGTTCTCGCTGCTGCCCAAGCATTATTGCCACGAAAAGTAGAAATTTGTGATTTTCAAATTTCCCTTATTGTTAAATGAAATTGTGTTGATAAAAGAAGTTGTGTTACAAATTTCTAATATTTTTTATTAAAGTAATTACAATAAAAAAAAATCAGAGATGAGAAATCGAAGGCGGTTGCATTCCCATCCCACTCCAGTTGATCCATTCAAGCCGTGAAAGCAGATCTAAAATTTTAGGATTTTATTTTAAAAATTTTTTAAAAATTTTTAAAAGTGTACCGCTTGTACCCCAAACAGTTTGCCCTGCAGTTCCGCCATTTTTTGCCGCCACAATTGATCGTTCCAAAAAAATGGCCGGGTGCTCCTCCGTGGATAAAATTTCCTCCAAATAAAAAATTATTTGAAAATTTAAAGCTTCCAACTTCAAGTAGGTTGATGTAAGCGCACTAAATGAGAAATAAAAGTAAATTATGGCAACTTCGTAAAGAAAAAATTACGTCAACTTTCCATAAAGTAGAATTTTGTCAAAAATATTATAAAAATAATTTATTTAAACATGAAAATCATTTTATTCTCTATATTTATCTACAATAAAACTCGGTCTTTGATAATATTTCAATTTTTTTAAACAAAATTTTACCGCCAGGTTCAATGTATCAATTTTTGAGAGTCGTTTTTCAAATGGAAATGTGGGAATTCGCTTTCGTAGTGCCTAGACTTTAAAAATTTTAAAAAACGATATATTTTTTAAATTACCACAAATGCCCCATTTACTCCTCCCGCGTATTTTCCACCCTCCATTTAACTGTAGCTAAATATTACTGGATGATTAATATTGGATTTGAATTTTGATTTTAAAGATATTTGGTTTTTAATTTTATTCAATAAAAAAATTTTTATTACAATAAAATTTGCTTCTTTTTTTAATATTTAATGCTTTTATAGAATTTTTACGTTTATTATTTATAAAGTTCTAAATTGGGTAAAATTTAAAATTGAATGTGTTGGACAATTTTGCCACAGTTTCTAAATATTTTGTTAACTGAATGAGTTAACTCTTTTGGTTATTAAATACCCAAGAAGCGTTGATTAAAAGGGAACTCGAGCGTGAAATTTCCAATTTGGACGTTATAACGTTGTTTGAGAATGGCAAATTACGAATGGATTGACGTAAATTGTTGAATAACAATTTTTTAAAATATAATTTTAAATGTTTTTAAATAAAAATATTTTTTTCGTAGAAATTTTTGCTTTGTTTTTGTTGAAAGTAATAAAATATGTAAGAATTATCAGCAAACACTCTTATCACATTGTGTTTTCATCATTTATAATAAGTTTTTTGAGCATTTTGATATCATTAAATTATCTCAAAAATGCCAACTCATCAAAATCCGCCGCAAGTGTCCATTTTAGGGCGTAAACCAGAACGATTCTTCATTGGTCAAGTTAGCGGGGGCGCACCATTACGCTTTCGCATTGAACCCCAGGGATTTTTGCCCCTAAAAAGAGTATAAAAATAATAAATTTTAAACCAAAAAAATTATTTTAATCACAGGTGCGTATCGTCGCATTGCGCGAATGTGCTGTCAAAAATCATCGATTCACAGTGATTTTCAAAGACAATGCTGGTGAAGCGTTGTTACAGTTCAGCGTTCTGTTCGGGGTAATTGGGCACAACAAATTTGTCGAATTTCTTGACAGTTTGTCTTAAAACCCGTGATATTAAAAAACCAAGAAAATTTTATGTACCAAATCGATTTCTCTTTAATACTTGCTTGGGTTTTAAGCGTTTCTCAAAAAAAGGCAAATAATAATTTAAATTTTTTTTATAAAAATAAATTTTATTAAAATATAAAAGAACGAAAGAAATTGTTCATATTTAGGTTGAAATGATTATGCTGAATAGCACCAAAAATGGTCAATGGCAAGTGAATGAGCAAATCAGCTGCAAGGATATGGCTGGGCTTGGCTTCGACCCGATATTCACTCTCGACTTTTTGGCAGGGTCTGATCTGATTGAGGTCAGCAGTTATCTCGATCCCGAGGCACCTTCGGTCACAAAACATTTAAAATAATTTAATTTGAAAAAAAATCTCTACACCCATAAAAAGTGAGAATATGGATAACATTTATTTACATATAAATCCGCCTGGACTCTCTGTGAGAAAATGACAATCCGTCCACAGATCAAAGTGAACGGCCTCCATGTGTACAACTTCAAGCATCGAGACACCTTTGATCAGGCAAATTTGTTGGAAGTATCCGAGGGCATGGAGGCCATCCACATGGTCAGCATAAACGACTCAACACAAGCAACAGCCGAAGTGCTGAAGGCGGATGATGCTTGAATTAAACTAGAAATATTTCCAGATAAATTATACGATTTTGGCAAAAAAATAATTCTATTTTACAATTATTTGAAAAAATATTATATCAATAATCTAAAATCGATGACAGCGAATTTTTTGCTCAAACTATATAAGTAAATTGTATAAATCCATGTTTTTACAAAGTGCAAACTAAAAGCCATATTTATTTTCTTGTTGGGTATCACTAATATAAAAGCTGTAGAATTAATGTGATTTAATTTGAATGAAATTAGCTGATAATTTTAACTAATATTTTTTCTTCTTTTTCCCTAAATTCTTTTAGATTTCAAGAAATTTATGTTAGTTACTCCGATTAGGTTTTCTTTTTTTCACAACAATTACTATAAAAGTAAAAGCAGGTGACCCGATAAAAAATTTTGGAAGCTTTGCCATTGTGGGAATGCAAAGTCCAAAATTGGTATAAGTTTGGCATAGGGTTGGACGCGACCGGACTTTTGGAATCAAAAAAAACCTGGACACAAAAACAAAAAATGCTTAGTAAAAAACCGGGGCCATTACAAGGGGATTTTAAAAACATTTTAAAAAACCGGGACTAAAATTTCAGTACCAAAATGGAAAAAATAGACCATTTCAGTACTGGTCCCGGTCAGGGCTGGGCGAAATTTCAGTTTCGGGTGCACCCAAAATTTTGGGTATTTGGGGCTTCGTTTCGGGTTCGTGTTACGCGAAATTTCGGGAAAAATACACCCCTAAAGATTGGATTTTTGGAATGAATGAAATTTTTAAAAGGTTGCTCAAAAATATGTGAAAGTTGCTAGCATCAATGCTCAAAAAGACGAAGATTTTTTGTGCCCAATTTCATCACCGTTACCTGATTTTTTTCTGCTAAGAGCGATATTTTGCCAAAAAATTTTCAGTTAGGATTTTTAAAAGATCCCAGACTCCAAATCTTTTTCATTTAATTTACTAATCTCAGTATTTTTGTTATTTATTATCTAATTAATTTTTTATAAGTCGCTTTTGTTGATTGAGCTTAAAATTTTTTGATAACTTACGAAATGAAGGCAAATGATAAAATTAAATTTTATACATAATAAGAAAAATTAATCTATTTGTATAATACCAAAAAGACAAATAATGATTTTTATAAAAATCCAGCCGAGAATAATAAATTAAAACCCAAAACGGCTCGAAGTTCAATCTGGGAAAGCGGCCCGCATAAATATTAGCACAATAAACACTTTTGTTTATGTTTGGTATTTATCATTTTATTAATTACTTTTCCATTGGATAAGCATGCTTTACATATTTGCTATCAAATTCAAATTACTCAATAAACTTCATTTGAAATGCTAAATTTAAATTTCTAAATTAATAAAAAAATTCAATAATATTCAATGTTTTATTTAAACTAGTGTTGGTTTAATTCCACTGAAAAAGATTTGATTTATTTAAATCAACAACGCCTTCACGTACAATGTCAGCAATTTCTATTCGTGTCTATCCAATTGCGGCAGTTTCCTGATGAGCAGATCACTCCCGTAAGTGCATCAACATCGTCTGAGTTGACGTTTTTCTAAAGTCAATTTTTAAAACGCGCTCCGAGTTTATAATAATCTATCAGTTTTTTTTAAATTTTTAGTATTGTTGATTAAGTTTTTATATAATTACCCGTCTGCAATTGTTACTAAAAACACCTCTTTTGCAACCGCCGAGCTTTTTCCATGTCCGATCCATGCCCCGGTGGATGAGCCGCAGAAAATCCTTTCGCTATTAAATTTATGATTTTAAGTAACAAGATTTTGATTTGTGTAAAGACATGGTTTGGTTTTTAAAATTTCACTTTCTTTATCAATAATCTAATCATAAGTTAAATTATCAAAAATATATTAAACATTTACAACAATTTCAGTGGAAAATCAAAGGTCACTTTATAGAACAATTACTAATCTTTAGATAATGATTGACTTTTCTTAAATACCGTATTTCCTATAATAGAGCCCCATGGGGCTCTATTGTTCAACCCCCCCAAAAAGGGGGGCTCTATTAGAGGGTGGGGCTCTAATACAGGGTGGGGCTCTATTGTTCAACCTATTTTTTTCAGAAAATATTAATAAAATTGTAATTTAAACACCAATTTTGGCACAATTTGGACCTTTTTTCTGGCAAAATCAATGACTGAATAGAAATTTTATTATTGAACAACAAAAGTTTTCGATATCTATGAGTTACCCAACCATTTTACTAGGAACCCCTTGGTAAGAAATAGAATTTTATTGAAGTCTTCAACAATATTTTTAAAAATTCACCATTTTTTTGCTCAGCAAAATCGAAAGAATTTTTAAAAAAATTCATACCTAACTCAGCTTAAAGTTTGAGATTTTAAATGAAATAAAATTTTTAAAATGCTAAAATTAGGACATTTTTTACTTGTTTAGATGTTTCCTCTATTTAAAAAATTAAAAGTTAATGTCAATTTTTTGGTCAAATTAATTTTCATAAAAAATTCATAACTATTTTTAAAATGAACATTTTCATAAAGTTTAAACATTATGGCTTTTATTATTAGAGAAATTAATTTTGATTTCAAAAATAAATTCGAATCTGACCCTTATTTTACCCGATTTCAAACCCCAGACCGGAATACAAACATTTTTGGAAAAATTCAAATTTTTCCAAAAATCTATTTTGGCCTCAAAATCATTTAAAAAGACAATGGAAACAAGTAATGCTTAAATTAATGCTTTTTCAATGAAGGCCAAATGTGGAGGGAGGCTCATTAAAACTCTTATTAAAGAGGGGAATAGAAATTTAGAACTTTTTCGAATTTTTCTTTTTCTTCACAGAAATTCATTGAATTTATTAAAATCTCTGATTAAAGCTGGTTAATCCGAGACTAGAAATAAACAAAAATTAGGAAATTTAATGATAAAGAGATATTTTCAGAATTGTAAAAAATCCAGAATCTTTAAAGGAATTAACTAAATTTTTTAAAATTCATATCTTTGCTTAAAGTTGGCAAATGACTTATAAAGTTGGAGATACAAATGGAAAAAATAAAGAATTTTTGCGCTAGGGTTATTTTCACAAATTTGAAAATCCAAAGAGGTTTGGCCAATTTTGCAAAAAAAAAAAAATTCAAAAATTGGGGGGGGGGGCTCTATTAGAGGGGGGCTCTATTAGAGGGTGGGGCTCTATTTTTCAACCCCTCCAAAAAGGGGGCTCTATTAGAGGGTGGGGCTCTAATACAGGGTGGGGCTCTATTATAGGAAATACGGTATTTGATATTTGCGAATTACATTTTTGCTAGTCATACAATACAAAAAAAATTTAAAATTCAACTATTATAATTCCATAAAGCAACTTTTTTTTTTGTTAATTAACTTTTAGTTTAGGAGTGAAATTAAATTTTAAATATTTGTCTAGAATTTATTTTAAAATTCAAATACTACAACTTTTTCTGTTTCAAGGTTTACTTATCAAATTTGGGAAGACCTCATTACTGAAAAAGTACCCAAAAAAAGTTGCAGATCCAAAAAACAGAAATTGGCCATCAATGCTTGATCAACCGGGAATTGGATAGACCCGGGATTGGATCATTTGCCCATGGGCAAACTGAAGAAGATAAAAATTGATCTTATGAAAATTGCGCATTTTGGTTTTCAAATATTTTTATTTACTGTTTTCTATCATCGATCACTGTACAAAATTCATCAATATTTTTTCACAGCATGTGTTAATTCCAACGGAACAACAGTTAAGAAAAAATGCTTTTATTTTTTCACAAAAACCCACAAAAAAGTCCACAAGGATCTCAAAAGACCACAAAAATCCGCATTTCAAAAAAAATCCTCATTGGCAACGATGATTATTTAAGCAACATATTCACCGATTTCTATATAAAAAGTTTGAATCACCTTTCCCCCCCCCCCACATTCTGTCCCATACAATACGCCTATTTTCACCGATTTATTTTTCGCAAACAAAACTCGTCCCCATTCTTCAATATTGCGTCAATCCATCCGGCGTTTCCATCACACCCCCCCCCCTTTCCACCGCTATTATTCTTACAAATTAGTAATGCTTTCCTCCTCCCATTCACGACATTCAAATGCTAACATTTTCTTCTTTTTATAAAATTAATTTATTTGTAATCGTTTGTTTTTTTAATCTAATTCTCACGCAGCAATTTCTTTTTAAACATTTTTTTTTGGCTAATACCGATGCTTTCCTCTACATTTGAACCGAATGTACAGTTTTCACATTTAGTCAAAACCCTTTAACTTTCAAAAATGGTATACGAAAGGTTGTTAAGTCGTTTATGTATGAACGCATGTTACTTTTCTAGTTTGAAATATTATCATTATCGGAGTTTTACAAAAAAAAACTTATGGATCCTTTTGGAAAAAATGTAAAAATTGTCATTTCTTGGGAAAATGGCAAGTGAAAGCACATGAAATTCAATACTATACCATTTTAAAAAGTCGATCCTTAGGGGTGTATTTTTCGTTTTTATTGTTGGCGAAATATGTAAAACTCTGAAAAAGCTTAAAATATGTCAGTAAATATGTGCTAAAAAATACCCCCAAAATATGTTTTAATATGTGCTAAAAAGTCGCCCTAATTCAAAAATTTTTCAAAACAAATACTATTTTTGGGCTTCTCTCGTGGTAAGGAATCCACGAAAAAAATATGTTATAACATAAAAATCCGGGCCCTAGTGAGAACCGATCGGGTTAAGTGCCGGACAATTGGACGCCCAAAAAAAAATTGTTGGGCACAATAACATTTTGTCAATTAATAAAATCAAGAGTTTAGGCTCGGGAAATGTAATTTTTAATTTTATTATTGGTTTAGTCAAAGCAAACTTTTCAATTAAATATTTTCAAATGATTTACGAAAGTCGTTATACCTTCTGTTGTGGCCCGTTTCGCACTAGCGTTGAGACGGTAAAATGGAAAATTAATTTGTAAATACATTTTTTCAATTAAAGGGGACCTATTGGGTCGCGATACTCGGCTTTGTGGTCAAGATTATCGTCGCAATTTACAATTCTGCCCAGTTTCACAGCGTCTTGGCCGGATTGGTAAATTTTGCTTATAATATAACTTAAAAATGAATTATGCTTTTGATTTTGGCCATCTTAAATCTATTGAAAACCTTAGTTTTCCTAACTAATAAATTTAGTTTCCCTTGCTCTGCGCCATTTGCTACTTGTCGGTTGTTTTTGCTCAGAAAAAGAACAATCCTTCGCTGTTCATGCCGTTCCTGATCGTTGAGGTGCATTAAAAATTGAAATAATAATATTTTTAATTGTGATTAATTCAAAATTTCTTAAATTTACAATTTGAGGGCATTGGACTGGTCATTTACATGTTGGTTTACATTATGATTGCAGCCATTACAATTTTGGCACCGCAAGAAATTGTTGACAAATTGAACAAGCACTCGGAAAAGCCAATAACTCGTGAAAGTACCGTACTGTAAGGGGATGGGTTAGGGCTGACGCGTGAATCGGGAGCCCCCGTATAGTGCTTAGAGTGCAGTTCAGAAACGGCAAACCCAGTGGCATAGCAAGCTCAAGCAGTTCAGGGATGGGCAAAGTCATAACAGCCCATTTTAGGCTAAATTTAAACTTTGGAGGGCCCGGCAGTGTCGTAAAGTCCCCCCACCCACCTCGTTTTAGCCCTCCAAGGCAAATAAAATCGAATTTTTTTCTATGTGCCCCATTCTCTTGATTTCAGTGATTCTGAGGCAATCCGGGATTCACAAATGAGACTCTTAATTATTTTATTTGATTTTAAACTTTTTAAAAATAAATAAATCATTTCAGTGACTAGTTCCATCTTGATCTTCTGTTTGATTATCGCGGGCTTGTATTTTGCATTGACCGTGTGGTTCTACTCTATCATCTACCGTGCGTACAAGATGCTCAAGGACGCCATTGCTGCTGGCCGTATCCCTCCCGTCTGAGAGTTAAAAAAACTTTGGCTGAATATATTGCATTCAGAAACTAATTTGTTTGGCAAAGACGATTCGATAATTATTCAATGTTATATTTTAAAAATCAAATTTTTTTAACCCAAAAATGCCTTTCGAGGCAAATAATTTACGGAATAAAAGTTTTCGTTAAACTAAATCAACTTTAAGCTGAGTGCCATTTTAAACCCATTTCCTTAACATTTTGTAATAATAAATAATAATACACAGTTCAGAATTTAAACTTTCTTTATTTTAATTGGAAAGAAAACATCAGAGATAAAGCGCTTTGGATGTTGAAATAAAAAGGAAAATAAATGCAAAAAAAAAGAGAAAAAGAAGGCACCGTTCATGAGATCGAAATTGGGTTGAAGAAAAAAAAATGCGGCTGCGACTATGGTGTGAAAGACAACAACGACACCGACACACACTCAATTCAGACCAAATCCCCCTCATAGGTGTCCCGGATGCTGATCCCGCCATTCTCGTGCTGAAATGTGCTCATCAGTTTAGGGACGACCACCACCGAACCAGTGCTGCCATGCGAAGGAGTCTAAAATGCAAAAAAAAAAAAAATGATTCCATTTTATGGCCCCTGTCATTTTTCTTGATACACACCGATTGCACGAAACATGCACTCCTCGTCTCATAGGGACTCGCTGGAGACGGGTAATGATTCATGTCCATGCAAATTTGGTTTGTCATCATGCCGAAATGTTGAATCGATGCCGTAGATGACATGTTGTGTGGAGGCTCCTAAAAATGGTTTTTTAAAAATAAATCGTTTGTTCTTGAAAATTACAGGATTCGGAATTGCCTGGTAGCTAAGGTTAGCATCGAATGGTGTTTGCTGACCAGAGAAATTGCCTCCGTTCCCACAGCCTTTTTGAATTTTGGCGTAAAAATCGGCTAAAACAAATATATAAATGTTTGAGAAGTCATTTCTTCTTAAGGTCCAACAAGATTGGAGTCAAAAATCAATTTTTTAAAAAAGAAGTCGCCATTTTGATGTTTTTCTTAAATAAAATGTGCTGCTGAACTCGCTTCAAATTTACTTGTCGATTCGGTGCCATCAAACTCAGCAACGCATGTAGAATTGTAAAAATAGTCATTGTCGTTGTAAAGCGGTGCATTAAATTGCCCATACGGCGACACCTCCTTTAAAAGCAATGGATAAATTCCGTGCCAAGCCTTAAAATTCAGGCACTCAAAATGCTCACAATAATTGTCCTTGTCGACTGATTGTCATCAACAACGGAGAGCACTTCGCCTCGGCTGCCTCCACTGTTCCGTCCGCAACCACCGTTGTTCACCATTGTGCCGCTGGCGACAGGTGCTCCCAATTCCGAGCGGTTCGTAGTCGGTGTTGAGCCCTGCTGATTCAGCGCGGTCAACGCCCCGTAGATTTGGATGCCCCGCCCACTTCCGCACTGTCCGTTCTGGTTAAGCGCACTTTTCTCTACGACAAGTGAGGAATCGGTATATTTTTCCAAATAGAATAACACCTGACAAAAAAAAATGCCTCTGAGCAAATTCGTTTTGATTTTTCACTGTAAATGAGTTAGAATAAATTCTCACCGCGCATTTTGCGCCGTTTGTTTCGCCGGTTCAAATAGCAAATCAGCAAACAGTTGAGTACGAGCAGTCCGAACAGTGCAACACAAAGGGCAACAATTGCGGAATGAGAGAAGGGCCCATCCTGTGGAAAATTTAAATAAACCATCAACAAAAATTTAGAATAAATTCACTTTCGAAATGATATTAAAACCCCCGCCGCTCTGCAAGTTCTCATCCATTGTACGAAAAAGCAGAGGCTGAAGTGTTTTTAAACAAAATTAATATTTTATTAATTAATGATGGATGGCATTGATTGCCTGCGTCAGATCGGAGATTTCGCCTCGAGCATTGATTGATCGAATTTGGAGTCGATAGCCATGCTCTATTTTCAGCTCCTTCAGGAAGACTTGCTTAAAATTTGAAAAATTGGTATACTATAGAAAAGAAAGTTAAAAGGCAAAAAATTGTCTTGACCATATAAAAGAACATAGACCCACCGTTTCCGATGTGTTCAGCGAGCGGATTTCGTTGTTGTCCATGTCCTGGTAGAGCAGCTCAAACATTTGTTCAGAGCCCCCGTCGAACCCGGCTGTCCACGAAATGGAGGCGGTCGAGTTAGTCACGTTGACAATCTCCAACTCAGTCGGCATCTCGGGCGGAGTTGGCGGACCGACGGCGATGAATGTTTGGACAAGGCCAAGTCGATTCTGTAAATGGAAAAAATAATTCAAAGAAAAATAAATAGGTATTGCTAATTAAAAAATAGAAAACAATCTGAATTAAAATAAAAATATTTTTCATACAGACTAAAAAAGCCATTTAAATAATCAAAATAAAAAATATTATTATTTTATTCGTTTTGAAAAAATTAAACTTACACTGACTCTACACCGATAACGCCGAGCATAGTCCAGTTCTTCGAGGTTAAGAATGGTCAACGTGCTCTAAAATTGCTTTGGATTTTAACTTTGCATGAACTTTGTGCCTGAAATGTTGTGTGGTCCAATTGGGTGTCAAAGAATCGATATTTGGTGGTGTTGTAATGAACTGAAAGAAACTAGGAATTTTTATTTTAAACTGGAAAAAACTTTAATCAACTATTTGAATTCTTTTAGTTAATATGAATGCGTAAAGATCTGTTGCAGAAATAATATTTGTTATTTATTTTTGAAACGAATAATTAAAAACTTATTTTTAAAATCGCAATAGGCCAGACAGAACCTACCGATCATGTTCCCTTCACCCTCAATTCCCCAGGTGAACTCCGCATTTGGCACAGCAGTGGCACGACATCTGAATTTATTTTATTTTTTAATTTAAAAAGAATTTTTTACCGTAAAATCGCTTTGCCGCCGATGGGGCCCGCGGCTCGGCCAAATGCCGCATTCATTACAATTACCGGAGCGCGTCGAACCAGCAGATAGGCAGTCGTGTAGTTGGGCTGTCGACAGAAGGCAAATTTTTATTTTCCCAAAGTATTCAACTTTCAATATTAATACTCCCACCTGTCCTATTCCATTGTCAACAGTGCACGTGTAAGCGCCACCTTCAAAATCAAAAAATAAAATTTGAAAAAAAAAATGTTTCGATCACTGTTATCATGCGACGCATTCATTCGGATCACAGCACGGCGTTGGTCCTGCACCAGTGATCGGACCTCGTTGTTGCCTTGAGATATTTTTAATAAACTTATATCAAATTCACCAATTAATGTCGAAGAACTATTATTGATTTCTCTCATCATTTAATCTTTGAAAAGTTTTTGTAAGGTTCAAATTAGGGTAGGAGCCGGGGGGGGATCCCCGGTCAAACCGGGGATCGGGGATACCGGGGACGGACAACCCGGGGATCCCCGGTTTCGGGGATGAGCAAACCGGGGAACGGGGATCCCCGGCCGGGGATGGGAAAAATCCATTTTTAGGGGTGCATTTTTGAAAAAATTCTATTTTTGGGGGACTTTTTTTTTAAAAATCGAAATTTCTTCAAATTAAAATGCACCCCTAAGAAAAGGCTTTTCTTATGGAAAATATGCACCCCAAAGATTTAATTTTTTTATGGGAAGAGAGCCCGACGGTGCCGACAGGCGCCGTCGGGAAAATTTTTGGATTTTGGTTAAGAAATTTCACCAAAATTTTGGCAAAATTAAGAATTTTGTTTCAAAATTTTTAGAAAAAATGCAAAAAAAGTTTACATGAGAGTGGAGGATGTCCGGCGGTGCCAACAGGCGCCGCCGGAGAAATTTTTACAAAAATTAGCATCTTTGTTAAGAAAATTGAAGCAAAAATTCATAAGGGTGTGATGAAGGAAGGGTCGTCGGTGGCATATTAATTTTAAAAAATTTGAAAATTTACTTAAATATTCTTTTAGTGGGGGAGCACACGCGACAGAACCAAAATAAATTTAAAAAAGTGGTCGCACCCAAGAGAATCCGAACACAGACCGCAAGATAAGAGTTGCAGGAAGACAAACCAATAAACCATCAATTCATTTGGGAGGATTAACCTAAAAAGGATTGAAATCTTTTTCAAAAAGCACGTCTCAACCAAAATTCAAACAATAAATCAATATTAATTATTAAAATTCCTGATGTGATGCCATCTTTAGGGGTGCATTTTCATCCCCGTCCCCGGCCGGGGATGAGCACCGGGGATCCCCGTTTTCGGGGATGGCAAACCGGGGACCGGGGTCGGGGACGGGGATGAGAATGGCCGGGGATCCCCGGTTTTCCCCGTCCCCGTCCCCGGCCGGCTCCTACCCTAGTTCAAATGATGATCAAAATGACTAAAGCGCCGATCACTTTATATTCATTGTCCAATAGCACTGACCTCTGAACCATTTGATCATCCCCGACTTCATCGGCATTCCATCAGCCTCACACTCCAACACAACATCCTCACCAACACTTAATTGATCAGATATTCAATTTAGTTAGTTAATAAATAACTGAAATAAAAAAATAACATTTTTTTAGCAAATATTAGTGCCGTTCAGATTGAGCTCCGGCATGGGGACACCAGGGATAGGCGGGAATCCGATTTTCGAAAAATTTTGAGGTCTCGGGATTCCGAGTTTCGATTTTCAAAATTTTGAGCAAAAAAATGGGAAATTTTCGAAAAAATCGATAATTTTTGGACCAATTTTCTTAACAAGTCTTTAAAATCTTAAAAAAATTTCCCAGGCAACGTCTATCGACGCCGCCGGACCTCCCCCATTCTCCTAAAAAATTCTGATCGTTAGGTCATCGGCGCCCATCCCTGATGGACATGGTACCAGTAGAGGGGACCAAAGAACCCGGGAATCTCGTGGGCAGAACTAACAAATATTGTCCACAACACACACCGACCTTGCAATCACCGGTGTCGTAATGTAAGTGATCCGTGCCGCATATTCAACGACAATCTGAAAAATAAAATAAAAATGTATTTTAATTATTTTTGGACCTTAATTGTGGCATTTGCAGTTCCGACTCCGTTTGAGACGAACAATGTGTAAATGCCGGATGCCTCTTTTGTTATTCCGTTTCCTGTGAACAGAAAATTCATTTAAATCACTACTTTAAAGAAATTCATCAATTAAACAATATTTTTTTTAGCAATATTGCCAGTAACAGGACATAAGTTAAAAGATTCGTTCATGCTGATTGTTTTAAATTAGCTAAAATTCTAACAAAACAAAAAAGGGGCTGGCACTCGCCTCCAATCAGTGATTGACGCACAAAAATGGACCCCACAGTTCTGTCGATGGTTATCCCATTTTTGCGCCACGCGTAGGCGTTCACGCGCGGATTTGAATAAATGGTTACATTTTCCTCAAAAGATTGGCCCTCGCCGATCACAATAGACACTTGGCCGTCCACCGCGATCCGAGGAGGGTCTGAAAAAAGCAAAAACTATTAATATTGGATCAGCCAGCAGAACTAGAACAAATTCTTGATGAGCTATCGTAAATTAAAGGAAAATTGTTTCCGAAATTTAGTTCAATCATTCAAGAACTAAACAAACAATGGTACTAGTAACTTATTTTAATGACAAAACTAAATCATTTTAGATCGCATTTTAAGGCTACTCGATTGATCCATTTGTAATTATCAAACTCAACATATAATGCCAAAATATTAAAAACACCCACATTTGACATCCAACACATAGCTGCCGTACTTTACGCCCTCCCACAAATGATGCGATGCCGCGCAACGGACCTACAATATTTAAAAAAATTGAAACAAATGTTTGAATTGAACCGTGACATGAATTATTGAAAATTTGATTAAAAATAGTGAAAGCACGAAAATGTAATTCCAATTCTATATTTACAAATCTTCGACTCTTCTTCTGAACACAAAACATGCCTCTGTTTTGTCCATCGCTTCACTTGGCGTAAACTGGATGATGTTGGTCGATTCAAAGCCGTGATATTCGCTGATTCTTAATTTTCTTATAATAAAATAGATTTAAATTAAATAATTTTATCTAAATAATAATTCAAATTTTCCCTACGGCTTATTGGAGCGTCGTATTTGCTCGCCGGTTCGACTAATGGTCAATTGTCGATTGACGGTGTTCGGGAATTCCCAGCTCAACTCGGCCACCGGGTTTGAAGACGGCACGGAACAGGCGAGTTCGGCAGGAGAGCTGGCAACCATATGCACGGCACGGCTTGGCTGGATTCTCACTTCACTTGGTGGGACTGAAGAGAGGAATTTCAAGTTCGATTAAATGTTTATTGTTCATTAAAAACAAAATTCTTTTTCATTAGTTTTGTTTTTATGGCATAAAAGTTTAATTATGTGAATAATAAAACTCACAAAGAACGACCAAATTCTTTTTGGCCACCAGCGGCACATCGGTGGCTCCATTCTTAAAAATTAAGATTTTAGAATTAAAATTATTTTTTAAAACCAGAACATAATATGAAAATTCAGGCTATCTTCTAATTAGGCTAAATTACAAGATCAGAGACTAAGCAGAGAAATGCTTCTTTGTTGATCATATCTCGTCTTTCTAATTTTCACCTCGGCCTCACAACGAATTTGCTGATGGTTCATTGACCGGTCCAACAAAAGTGTGACGGTGCTTCGCGAGCTGTCACCATTCAATGAATTTTGCGTTTCTTTCAGCTGAAAGGAAATGAAAAACAATTTACTTAAATCCATATGGTTTAATCCACAAATTTCACAGTACAGTAACAAAATATAAAACAATTGTAATTAAAAATCTTTTTAATATAATTTTAAAAAATAGTACAAAGACAAAACAAGAAAACATCATAATTTTGAGGATGAGAGGACCTGTTTCCAACGAATTTTTTTCTTGAGATGTGACAGATTTTGGTGCTTTCCAGCATTCTTGAATATTTTATTAAATATTTAATTTATTACTTGAAATTAGTGTTCGTTTTTTATTTTTGGAACCCATTTACAAATTTTTGGATATTTTTTTTTTGCTTAGCAAAATTAGGTGGATAAAACAAAAATGCAAAACTCAGTTTAAAGTTGAGATTAAAAAAGCAGGAAATTAGGAGCATTTTAGCCAAAAACCGTATTTGCCGAACACTATAGAGAATAATAAACAATAAACGACCTTCTCTACTCCCCTGAACCAGCTGAGTGTGGCAAACGGATGTCCGTCCTTTGCTTCGCACGTCAAATTGTACAGCGTTCCCTCCAGCGGCACGGTGTTTGGCTCGGCATCGAAGATGAACGGATGGGAAGGCGGAGCTGAAAATGATTGATTTTTTGAGCCAAAAATATTCCCCGTTAGAAATTTTCAGCATTATAATTAGGGTAGCTCCCCGACCCCTCGGGGGTGGAAAAGTCGGGGTCGGGGTTGGCCGGGGTTGGCAATGTCGGGGTCGGGGTCGGGGACGACCAAATTTTTCGGGGTCGGGGTCGGGGTTGAAGAAAATTTTGTTCATGAAATTTTTTTCATAAAAAATTCAGCAATGTCTTCAGTAGGCAAGCATAAAATATAATTTTATTTTTAAATCCGTTCATCATCTTTAAAAATCTCAAGAGTGAAGGGAATTTTCTCTTTCTGAAAAAAACTTTGATGGAGTTCACGTCATGTTTCACTAAAAGTTAAAAAAAATTGTGGTGTTTTTAGAAGCTTTTTAGGAATGGGAGGAGTCGGCGGTGCCGATAGGCGCCGCCGGAATTTTTTTAAAGATTTTAACAATGTTTTGTTAAGAAAATTGCTTCAAAATTAACGAAATTCGGCTAACACTTCACTAAATTTTGGAAGTTTTCGTGAAAATTTTTGACTATAACTTGTTGAATTCTTAAATTTTAAAGAAATAGATGTAATAAAAAATTGCGCTAAAAACGAAAACAATTTTAAAAATTTTTACAAATTGTTTCCTCCACAATTGATGTCATATAAAGCGATAAAAAAACATTTACACTATAGGGATCCGATCCCCAACCAGATATACTACTCACTGACCACACCACTAACCACTACGCCACCACTAATGTACAAAATTATATTTTCGAAAGTACTTATTTTCCCCAAAAAGTCGATCTTTAGGGGTGTTTGTTCAACCCCGATCCCCGACCTAAAAAAAGGTCGGGGACGGGGTCGGGGTCGACCAAATTTTTCGGGGACGGGGTCGGGGTCGGGGAGGCCGGGGTTGGCAACGTCGGGGTCGGGGTCGGGGACGACCCCTTTTTTGGGCTCGGGGTCGGGGTTCGGGGGTCGGGGGTCGGGGTCGGGGAGCTACCCTAATTATAATAACCCCAAAAATCCTAACAAACTTATTTTGAGTAATTCATTAATTTCCCGGGTTGGATCTTACAAAGCACGCGAACAATATGCGATTTGCCGACAGCGTTTCCCTCTCCGTTGCTGGCCAAACACTCCACCGTGATCTGATTTTGTCCATGCAACAGCGTGCTTGAATCAATCGTGAGGTTGGACTCAGTGACAAAGCCCTTAAAATAGTTTATTTTAATGCGTTTAGTAATTACTATTATTTTTTTCATAAAAAAATGTTTATTATTGGACGTGTGCATTTTTTACCTGCAATTGTTTCTTCTGCTCCTGTGGTTGAATTTTGGTAGGGGAGCCGTTCAACTGCCATGTGACCACCGAAGCAGGCGATGAAACGCTGCGGAAAATTGAAGAATTTAATTTATTATAAATAGAAATTTACCCAGACACACAGGACATTGTCAGTGATTCACCCTTGCGCATAACGGTATTTCCAAAAATAAAAACACTTGCTGGAGGGTCTGCAATGAAAAAATAAATAAAATATCGATCAATTAAATATTGACTTTATTTTCAAAAATGGGCATTTATTGAAGAAAACTATAACATGAATAATTTAATGCCTACAGTCAACGCGTAGAGTCACTCTGCTGATCAGTGGCGACATGTTTTGGTTTGTTTGACTTGCGCATTCGTAAATAGCCCCGTTGTCCGGCCCTTGCACCACAAACGCATATGCATTACGAGTAATCTAATATTTTTTAATTTTTGAATAAAAATTGCGGGATTTTTTTCGCGGTAAATTTGGTCGCAATTCTTTTGTTTGATTTTTGCTAAAAATGTAGAGATCGCAGGCTCGAGTAACACAAAAATAGTTCAGGAGCCTGACGCAGTGAAAATATTTTCACAATGTCAAAGAAAAGTCGCAAAATTTGTCCACCTGACTTCCCATGTCGTAGCTGTACTCCTCGTTCACACGCCCGTTCTGATTGGACCAGATCAGCTGTGGTGGCGGGTTGCCGCCCTCGGCGGTGCACAGCAGCGTTATGTTTTGACCAGACTTTAACGCCGCCATGCCCGCAGGTGTGGCACCGATCACATCAATCTTCGGGCGATCGGAGGAATCTGATCAATATTGATTAGTTGATACATGACGTTCTTTTAGAAACGAAACATTCAATGCTGTATTTTTATGCGGAACCAATCGTCCCGTCATGATTAAAAACTGACAATAAACATCCAACGTAATGGAATCACGAAGATTTGTGTTTGTTTCCGGATGCTGAGCTTCACAGGAAATCACTTTGTTGTGGTGTATTTTTCTGGGAAAAAAAGTTTTTAAAAAAATCCATTTTTTGTCGCATTTTTATTACCCAGGCCTCAGTGCAAAGCTGGCATAAGTGTCGATGGTGCCGTTTTCCCATTCCTGTCTCCCCCGGTGCACATTTTCCGCCACCTTCTTGCCATTCACAAACAAGTTCAGGTTCACCTAAGACAAAAATTTTTATTAAAAAAATTTAGCATTTTGTTTTTTTCAAATTTAACCTGAGGCTTCGATGTTTCTGTTAGGCAAGTGATGTTCAGAGGAATGCCCTCGTTGACTACAATTGTAGACCCTGACTGGTAATGTTGAAAGCGCACACCGGACGGAGGAACTGAAAAAATTAAAATTATCTAAAATTAACAACAACAAAAAATTCTTCTCGAACCCAACACAGTGACAAAAGCGTTGGCACGAAAAAATTTGCCGCCCGGCTTAAGCAGTTGGCATTGAAATTGGCCGTCATCATCCAACGACACGTTTCGAATGTTTAGATGCAACTCCTCCGGGTTCTCCTTTGAATAACTAAAAATTCTAAATTTTAAACTACGAAATAGTGAAAAAAAAATTCTGTCTAGCAGTGAGTTAACAATGAAAAAAAACTTATATTTTTACCTTTTGCGCCAAGGGTGTTTCAATTGGTAACCGGGGTTACCGAGTATTTTTGGAAAATTGGTCGCCAAGAAGAATTTTGTTCGACGAAATTTAATCAAAATCTTCGAGATTCTCGATCAAAGTCCGAAAGTTCGATCGAGAATCTCGGTCAAAAAAGTACCGAGATTCCAAGGTCTCGGTTCAATTTTGGTAATACTGCAGTTTGTCCAAAATTTTTTAAAAGTAATATACCTAAAACATGTTTCCGGGGATTTTCGGGGTCGCTGATCACGATTCTGACATTTTTTAAACCCAGTTTCGAACCCCGGACCCGGATTCGAACAATTTTTTGAAAATTCAAAATTTTCCAAAATTCAATTTTAGCCTCAAAATCATTCAAAAAGCATAATTACAACGAAAAAGCAAATAATGATCGAATTCGTGTTTTTTGAATGATTTTGAGTCTAAAATTGAATTTTGGAAAAAATGGAATTTTTGAAACTTGTTCGAGTTCGGGTCTGGGGCTCAAAATTGGTCGCAATGGATGTTAGAATCGAATTCTACGCCTCTGAATACCCCTGGAAACACCTTTTTATCGACTTCTGAAAAAAAATGTATTTTTTTCAAAAAATGGGGGGGGGGGGGGACAAACTGCAGTATTACCTAATTTTATTTGATTTTAAGTGAAAAACTTGGATAAAAGGCCCCATAACCGAAAATCGGACAACCCACGAAAATTTGAAATGGTGTACATAGTATTTCTTTATTTTTATGCCCTTACGCGGTCTTTTTTTTGGTCGAATCTTTTAATTCGTTGAAATCAAAAAGCTTGAAATAAATTACTCTAAAAAATCCAGTATTTTTTTACGGTTTTTGTGTGCACCCCTGACTGGAAAAATTTAAAAAAAAAATGCATTTGAGTGGCACGTGCCTGTATCTTCCCGAATATCCGGGGATTTCGTTGGACTGTTGTTGGTTCAAAATGATGCCTCGATTTGTTCTCCATTGAAGATGGAAGGGATTGCTCCCGCCATGATGATGCACAATTGAGCACCTCAGCGACAAATCGGAACCTGAAAATGTTTGGACATTGTCATGAAGCACTCATCCGTACAAAAATTTTCCAAAAATTTGACCGATAAGGACAGATTGGTTCGCCGGATGCTCCTTGAAGTGGAATTTTTCGGCATCGGCAATTGGTAAGTACAAGGGAAAGAGCAAAACGTGAAGGATGCCAATTTTGAGCAATTCACAAAAAATGTGAAGAATTAACATTTGTTTTGGCTTCGATGGATGTGCCATTTGACCTGAAAATGTGCGCGATTTGTTGAAAATGGTGAAGGAAATGTCAAACCTAATAAAAAACAAGAAAAAATACCAAAGGATAAAAAGTTTTAAATAAAAAACAACTGTTTTTCTTCTTTGGGCGGCCATTTTTAATACATATGCCGGAACTTCACATATTTTATTTCGCAGAAAAGCTCCAAATGTGTGTAAATCGAAACATTTACTGTTTTTATAAACGGAAGTTTACACACATTTTTAGTCGGAAATTTCGTCGATTTAACGAGGCTATTCGGACCTAGAAAAACCTATTTTGCCGGTTTTCCAAAATTTCCTTCAGAAAAATGCAATTAAATTCGAATTTTTGAATTATTCTTGCCAAGATCACTAATTTTTAAAAAAAATTTCATAAAAATGAATAAAATTCGAGATCCTTCATAGAAAATTTTTCCTTGCCTAAAATCGGACCTTTTTGACCCAATACTTCCTTAAAGATCGAGGTTTAAAGCATTTTGATATTTCGAAAAAAAACTTAGTTTTTCGAGAGTAATTTGGGTTTAGAACCTATTTTGGCACTTTTTTCTCATCCATACTTATTTTCTTAAAGACACTAATAAAAATATGCATACAATTTTTCAGAAGAAAAAACAATTCAAAGCATAAAATAAAATTAAAAAATTGTTTTAAAATCATTATGGAAGAGTCAGCGGACCGACAGACAGTTTGGGGAATGTTTTTGGGAACAAAAGAATGAGGCGATTCTCGCACGGATTGGCTGGGATGAATGATAATGGACTCGTGTGGTGGCGACCCCCGCAGGGACAAAAGGGATGAATTGTGGTGCCATGTCCGGCTAGCGCAAACAGAAGGCACAAAACTATGCAAAATCAATCAAAATAAAAAGTTTGAAAAATAATTTTCAAAAATAAATTTAATGGTACAATAAATAATAGATCGTATGCATAAGAATTCTGTTCCTACACAAAAATAATGAAATCTGTTTTCATTGTAAAGTTTTTTTTTCACCACCCGTACTTTGAAAACACATCTTGATTCCAAACTTGGTTTTGTAAGCCATAAATATGTGCGAGGAATTTTGAAAAAATCATTTTCCCTAAATCTCTGTTTGATAAGTTATCAATTTAAAATGACCAAATACATATGTAAAATTTTGGGTATCACAATTCCTAGAATCAATCGGCAATCTCTTTTTCTTATCCGAACGGGGAAGGGGTTGGGTGGGGGATGATGCCGACCACCACTCAAATACTGGCACTCATCAGAAAAACTTTTTTCTGTCCAAGTAACTGACTCTATGGGGGTGAGGATGCCCTCCTCCTCCTCATGCTGCTGCTGCTGTGCCGTTTAACGCCCATTCTCAGCCAGGACAAATGTGAGTGACCCTCTCAGATAGATGATATATAATGGACCCGGGGATTGGGAGGCAAAGTGTTTTGTTTGGGCTACTGAACATTCCAGTATCGATTCCACTGAAAAAACAAAAAATATTCTTTCATATATATGCATAAAACTCTTCATTCATGACGCTCAAAATGCATGGGGGGGGTGTAGGGAGATCATCGTACATGAGAGGAGAGAGAACGGCCCGACAAAAGATCCGGGGTAAGCCAAATTGGACAAAAGGTCCGGCCGGTTGAACAAATCGGACAAATGTCCGAAATGCAGAATTCAAAAATAATTTCAATAAACCTTCCAAACTCAAAAACACTTGCTTTAGTGCTAGAACCGAATTTTTTGATTAGTCCGGAAAAGCGTTGAAACCAGTTTTACCGGCTTAAGTTAGTTTCGAAAATCTGCAAAAATTACTTTAAATTGACCCAATGGCTTCTATATGTTTCTCAGCTCAAAAAAGAATATTAATTTTTTAAGCCTTTAAATATTTAAACAAGATATTGGAAAAAACGGTTCGAAAATTCAATTCCAAAATATTGCATTATGTAAATTACAAAACCCATAGTTTTTGTCTGACAGATATAAACATAATTAATAACTTGTTGCATAAAGACAAATTTCACTTTTGTCCATGTATGGAGAGAACGGCACAATCCATTCGATAATGATAATGGATAGAGGGGGGGGGGGGGGGGGGTATCAGCGTCAATGCCAACATTAACACAGAGAAAATTGGAGAAGATAAGAGAGAAAGTCCGATAGATGCCCAAAACAGTCTCAGGTAATTGATTAATTTTAATTTTGAACCCTAAAATTAATCTAAAATATGAGACATTTAAAAAATAATAATTTTTTTTTTTGCACAAGAATACGTTCAAGCGCATTCTTAATCCCGAAAAGAATTCGATATCCAGAAATTTTCAAAGGTCTGCCTTGGACAACAACAAAATCAACAACTGACTTTTGCTCCATTTATTCTACATTTCAATGTGCCAGTCCAGTCAGTTCACTGCTTGTCTCCACCCCTTTCCCTCCCCGCCGGAGGGGACATTTGTGGCGAGCGTCCGTCCCATCCTCAATCATTTTGCCCCCGGGGGATGTGGCAGAAGTGGACAGAAACAATCTTGTGGGTGTATTGGAAGATTCGATTGGATGGTTGATAATGGAGAAGCGATGAAATATACGCCAACTGTTGTTGTTGAAAATTGGGGATGAGTTACAATAAAATTGATATTTTTATAATTTCTGCTTCTCGTTTAACACACAAAAAACGAATTGGGGTCCGTCCTTAAACAGGCATTAAATTTTTGACTTCGAATTATTTGGAAAGTTTCAATTCGAACTTATGATAAAATTTTTCAGGGCGAGCGAAAGAATTCGGAAGATTTTATCAATTTTTTTTTGAGTATTTTGAGTCGGACTCAGTTCAAAAATAAATAGATTATAATTCCAGTAAGTTGTTTTGGTTTTTGGGGTTTTCAGATTTATTCAAGTTAATCAATTAAATAAAAGAAGTAAGTGTGAATAGACACCAACTGTTGCTGGCTGTTCAACTAAAATAAGGTGACAAAAGTTGTGTTTGTGAGTTGGAGTTGGGCCATTGGGCCTTCAGGAAGAACGGAATTTGGATAAATGGGGGCCTGAGAATAGGATAGGAATGGAATAATTAATTGCATTTTAAACATTCAAATAGCGCCGGCTTTTTTTTTTGCTGAAATCGGGTTAACGAAAAAAGGTGGTAAAATGAATGGTGCAAAACTTGTGAATTAAATTTCCAGTTTTTTCTTATTTTTACACTAAAAATTCATTAAATTAAAACAAAAAATTAATGGGGTAAAAAATGCCTAAAAATCGATCTTCTCATTGAAATATTTTTCTTTAATAAAAAATAAATGCAAATATTCTCAAATCTGTAACGAATATTATGTGCTAAAACGGACAGACCAAACATTCTGTCCGGATAACCTTTTGTTCCCGTAGTAAAAGTTAGTCAAATTTGTTTGCAAAATGTGCGAATTGCATTTAATGGCAGGCAAAACTTTTAGAGCAACTATAAATAAAGTTCCTCCGCCGAAGGGGACATTTAAAGACTAAAGAACTTTCTCCAGGGCAGCAGCGCTTCGATTTGTAGTAGTCCCCCATTTTCGTCTCTCACCCATGCGCAATTTCCTCAATAGCTTTGGCCCAGCCCTTTCCGCTCACTCGGACTCTCATTAGAATTGGCTTACTTTTGGACCCAGCCAAATCAGTCCAAGCGAAAAACGGAACAAATCCAAAATTGTAATTTTTGTCACAAGCATAAAATTTAAAATTTTCTTGGCGGCGCCCGGGTTCCCGTTTTGGGATTTTTTTCTGATCCGATTCAAAATTCCGACTTCTCACTTTTGCCGGTTACTAATTATAAACGTATAAAAAAAATATTAAATCAAAATTTTTTTAAGTAAAAATATAGTGGAATCAAAATTCAAAAATATTCATAACCCCGATTCCTAAATAAATAAAAGTAAAAATTTCAGAATTTTAAATTATGTACTGAGTTTGGCAGTCCCGAGTTAACCCTACATAACCATCGTTAACGTTTCACCCTCTCACATAAATGGCCGATGACCAACCGCCCAAAAACGCAGCAGTACTGGGAGCTTTCCTCTCAATTTGTTACTGCTTTTTTTTCTGTCATCCAGAATTAATTTATCATGGTTAGATTAACTCAAATATAAAAAGTGAATTTGCAAGAATTGCATTTAAATTTTTAGAAACATTAAATTTCTGTCCTTAATAATTCTTATTTGCTTCCGCTGCCCATAGAATAAAAGAAATATTCAAATAGGATTAAATAAATCTGGAAGGGACTTTTATAAAAGTTGGCATTTTCAAAGAATGAGAAGGCATTGAAGGCTAAGAAAATAAATGGATTACGTACGTATTTAGTCATATTTTAAAAATGTTTCTTAAAAAATTTAAACATTCTGAGGCATCATTTAACTAACAATTTTTAAAAATGTTTCACTCCTTTTACAACGGCAAAAAAGGGTTTCATCTTTCATTAAAGTGCACAAACCACCGCTTTGGCCATCAATGGATGTGAGTGAGTGAGTGAGTTGCTTGTTATTAGCTCTCCCCACGGCATCAGAGGTTTCGCGCTGTGGTCATCTAATGAGCTGTGCCCCCTCCCCCCTCCCCGAGGCCCTCCATTTTCCCATTGGGCGAATTGTTGTTTTACCCCTTCAAATTCCAATTTGTCGCCCCCGGGGGCAGGAGATTCTTCACCCCATAACCGTACAATTTGTGCGATTGGCCGCGCAATAATCTGTCCCTTGGGGCGGGTGGGTGCGCACCAGGGCCGGACATTAAAGAAGAAATGAGGAAGAATCGGTGGATTAGTGAATATTCTCCATTTCATAATCGGCCGCCACCCTGAATGTTCGTTCACAAGCTAAATCAAACAAATAAATTATTTGGAACATTAATTTTTTTTTTCTATTTTAGAGAGTGAAAGGGTCTTGGCTTCACTTAAACACTCGGATTTTGCATTTGAGTATTTTTTTTAGAATGCGTGAGTCCATCCAATTATCTTTTTTCGAAAAATGCCATAAAAGTGTTTAATGTCTTTGCTAATATTTATCTGTATACATTGTGGGCTAAATCATGAAAAAATCAATTTCAAATAAAAGAAAAGCCAAAAAAATCCCAAATTTAGACGAATAAAATAAAAATATTAATTACAAAGTGGATGTATAAAAATGTTTCAATCCAATTTGGATGTTCTACGAAATTAAAGATTATGTTCCGCTTGGCCAAGTGGATTATTGGTATTTGCCCTCTTCACTTGGTGTCGAGAGGTCCGCAGTCCGGCCCGGGGGGAGGGGGAGGCGCGGGATGAGCGCTCTGCTCAAATTGAATTCGATGGATGGCCACAAAACACTAACGCACCACAACAAAATTGGATTGATTAAAATCCGTTGTGTATGTGTGTATTTATGCCATGATTATCGTCAATTTGAATGCATTTGGATTCGGCGAAGTGAAGTGGCCATGTGGAATAGGCCACAGACAAGCAAAAAGGTCTAATTCATAACATTATTAATAGCAGGTTATATATTTTAAAATAGGTTTGAATTCATAATAAGCCAAATTTGTTTTAGTGTGAAGTAAAATATGTTTAGTATTTACATTATATTTATAACCTAATTTCAGGACTAAAAAATAAATTAAAAAAAATCAAAATTTATTGAAAAGAAATGAGAATTGTAAATATTATTAAACATTTTATGTAGAGAAGAAACTCCGACGTTGGGATTGATATTTCGTGATTCGAGGGCGAAAAACCCGGCAAAACTTTCGGAGTCCAAGTGTTAACCCTAATTTTATGGATTGAAATGGGATGAAAATGATTTAATGAGAACAGCGAATGACGTGTTGTTGTGCATTGGCACTCTCTCTGTTGGGAATGTGGTGTGTTAAGGATGGCATGCCAAAGTCAATTTGTCGCTGTTTTATTCCATGCAAAAATCACGAAAAGCGCTTAAATACAAGCATATCGACACAAAATGGCGGCATTTACCGGTTTGGATCGCAGCGGGAGAATGACTGATGCGAACAACTTTTTGGACGGAGAATGAGAAGCAATTAAAATAAGTCGACAATTGCATAAATTAGAAAACTCCAAATAATTTTTGCTTATTTTGTTCAAAAAGCCTTTTAAAAAAATTTACAAAAAATTATAGTCAATAATTCAAAATACAAGATTTTTGAAAAAATAAAATTTGGTAAAAACTAAGCACCATTTTAAATTTATCAAAAACTCCTAAATTATAAAATTGTAAAAATTCTTTATAAAAAATTAAAAATTAAAAAATCACCCCAACATATACACTGATATAAAAAGAAAAAAATTAATTATTCAAGATGAATTGGGAGAATTGGAAGAGAGGCAAGGCGGTTTTTCCATCAAATAAATACTTAAAAATCCCCGCAGACCATTGGCATCGGAATTTGAGACAAGAATTTGTGAGGAAGGGGGTAGACCACCGAGACCCCTCCCTCCCTCCCTCCACCACTTGTGGCCATTTGGCCCTCCGAGCATTTTCTTTGAGATGGGCAAGGCCAAGAAAATGTGAGGATTTCGCCCTCGGGGGAATGCGAGCGAAAAATGAAGAGCTGTGGGAAATTTTGGATGCTGGGACTGAGGGGAGAGAATAAGTGGGATCCGTCCGTCTTCGCCCTTTTATAACAAATGCCGGGAACAAATAAATAATCAAAAGTTTCAAGCTTTTTCTTAAGCATTTCCATATTGATTAGTCCAATTATTCGCTTAAGGCGACTCAGCAAATTTTGAAAAACTAGAAATTGTTAAAATTATAAAAAAAACAAAATTTGGCCCTCGAATCTTGGGAGCCTTCTTCTAAGTCAGTTTTAAAATTAAGAATTTTAAAATCTAGTATAAAAAATGCCTGCATTTTTGCGCATTCGTCGGTTTTTTGATTAAAAATCCATTTTTTATTCCTTTTTGCTCATATCCCAACAATTTACTGGCGCTTTGCGGTTATCCGTTTTTTGAGACAAAACTTGCACCTCCTCCCCCTCCCTCTCCCTCAGCAAAATGGCGGCGTCCATTGCCATCTCCCCCATAAAAAAGGGTCATTGGGCCTTCACACACAAAACGATAGACCAATGGGGGGGGGGGGTATAAAAAGTGAAGGGGGGGGGGGGGGGAGGGGGGAGGCATTCAGGGGATTCATCTTCTCTCGGCCGCCAAATCCGCCGCCAATCGGAGCCCCAAATCCCCTTGGGGATTTGACGGCGCGAAAAAATTGAGTCTGTGGACGGGTGAGCGGAGAAGGTCTCTGGGCCTTTTGTGCCGCCCACCACCCATCGATGTGCCTATTGCTTCCAACAGCCTAATTTTTTGGCACTTCCTTCCGCCATCTGTGCCGAGATTGGGGTGTCAGGTTTTTTGGACCAGTTGATGAGATTGGTTGGTCGTACAAAAAAAAATAATTTAAAAATCCCTTTATTATATTTTAAAATATTTAAGTGATTTAAGCCTAAAAAGTAGCCGTAAGGAATCCATTATATCGGGTGAGGGATAATGTAATAAAGCTCAAAATTGGTGTTTAAGCACATTAATACTTCAAAATCTCTGGTTTTTAAATCATCCGCAGAAACAAAGATTTATTTATTTCTTGAACACGAAAAGCTCGAGATGAGAGGATGCATTGGTTTTTTGTCCCGTCGGAAAACAATTGTAGGAGAGTTTGCCGCGATCAGTGAAACTGATCGGGGGGGGGCAGAAGTTATATATGCCTGATCGGAAGTTCTGGGAAAAAAGTTGATCGAATGAGAAGAGAAACTAAAAAGTTAGGAATGTGGACTTCAAGAAAACATTTTAAAATACCTAAGTACCTATTTTATAAAAGCTTTAAAGAATTGACAGATTTTAATTAAAAATAAGGCCCAGATTTTAGTACAATGAAATCTTTAAATAACCCAAGTAATAATTAATTTTGAAATTATTTTTATTTTTCTTAATCCAATTAAATTAACAAAAAATCTTAGACCTACAATTATTTTTTTGTGTATTAAAAACAAAGTATGCGCCTTTGGAAATATATTTTTTTCTCCCGGATAAATCCATAGAGAATAAAGCAGAGTCCACTGGGACAAGGGCTGCGAAGAGCAGCGGGAAAAGCATTGGAAGAATGTGAATAATTCAAGTCAACCACCAAAAAATTCTGAATTGGACACTGACGACGGAAAAAAATCTTATAAAATTTAAAATTTTTACTAAATAAATATTTCAGTAAAGTCACTTTGGCTCATAAATTGGAATTTTTGTTAATTTCTAATAGCTAAATATTAAAATTTATCGGCAACTTCTCCAAAAAAGGAATTTATGAAATATTAAAGTGGACCATCATTTATGCAAATTTTTTTTTTCTTGATTAGCAAAATGGAAGGAATGATGGTGCCCATCGGAAATGTTAGATTTGAAAGGAAATTGGATTGACAAAGATTTGAAGGAGTTGGAAGAAATGTTGGCATTTTGTTGCTATGTGGCCTTAGATTGAAAGCTGTGTTAAATTTTTTAAAATAATTTCTATTAAAAAAGTTCTGACATAATTTTTAAGTCAGGCAAAATATTTTTATTTCAAATTTAAAGGAATTATTTAAAAAATAGTTCTAAAAATATAATAAAACCAAATAATAATAAACATATGTGGCTCAGATTAATCGAAAAATTCTGCTTTTTATAACTGAAATTTGGTCATTTATGAATAAATATGTTGCATGAAATGCGTTTCTATATAAAGAATTCAAGCTGAGTGCAATTTCATATTGTTTTTGAGCTGACCAATCCTGCGGGGGTGCAAATGCCAAGTCCAAACTTGGCACACCCGCTGAATTGGCCAGTCAACAAAAAGAATAATAAAGTCAACAACAATGGGAGCGTAACATTGAATGGGAAGGAAAGAAGTGACCCATTCATTAAAATAGCACATTTGCAAATAAAAATGGGCACTAAATTAAACAAATCATTTTGAAAAATCCAAAAAATTTATTGGCTAAAAATTTTAAAGAATTATTTACATTTCGGACAAAATCCATAACGGACAAAGGCACATTTCTGAACCAAGACTAAGGCCGAATATGAATTGGAGCAACACTGTGTGTTTGGGTCCATCCATTCTTCGTTGTTGTGGAGTTTGGGCTTTGGATTAATTGTGGAGTGCTAGTGGGTGGGTGTGTGGGTGGTACTCCAATCATTTTCGACCCATAAAAGGGTCAAAATGACCATCGAAGAATGAGAACTACGGCAAATAAACAGCAAAATAATAAGACATATTAAAATAATGCGCCATTGACAAAAAAAAAAGCATAAAAGAAAATTCAAAAAAGAAGAAATATTTTGAAAATATATTAAAATTATTGGTACTTTGTTAAATGAATGAAGAAAATCATTTTTATATGCCAATTGTTTTTTCCCAACCAAGTCGAAACAATGGGTTGGCACGAGAATAGTTTTTAATGACAATTTTTAATTACCTATTTATTGTGTTTTAAACGATTGCATTTATTTTTAATTTTAATGGAATTAATTCTTTCGTCTGCCTTTAGTTTTAATCCGTTCCTTTTCATAAATTTCGATATATTCCGCCACTTCATTGCTGCCATCGGAGCCATTATTATCAGGCCGAAGATTTTCATTCAGTTGAAATCGATTATACCTTTGATTATTAAACTGATGTTGTTGAAATCTGGTGGGGGCTTTTGACCCTTAACATTTGATAAAAAATTAATTAATATAAGGTTTTGAAGTAACAACGGAAGAAATTGAGGAAAAATAATATATATTTTAAATAGTTATTCTTTAAAACTTTTTTTGAAATTTATTAACAATTTTTTTCATTTAATTTTCGTCATAATTCAAATTTTTCTGAAAATTTTATTTTACTCAGTCCGAAACAAACATTTCTCAAAAGAATGCTTACCTAATTTGTTCTTTACATATCTAAACAAAAAACGTTTTTGATACTTACGGCATCCAAAGGTGAGCACAAGCGCGTTACGAAATTTGCTGTTCAAAAAACAGTATGTGATCGGATTGGTGCAAGATGAAAGGTAGGTTAGCACAGTGATCAAAGTGTTCAGCTCAGAGTTCCAGATGTTAAAACTCTGCAAATTTTAAATATAAAAAATGCACGATTTTGAGATTATATGAGTAAACAGAGACAAAATGGAGAAAATGCTCACAAAACATTACCCCAAATGCGTCCTGTGCGTTCAGCAGCAGCCACCAAATGTATGAAGGTGTCCAACAGCAGAAGAAAATCACCACAATCACAATCAACATTCTGATTAAACTAAATTAATAAGAAATTTTTTTATAAAAGTAATTAATGTATTTGTTTCTTATTTACCGTTGTTTGGCCATTGCAGTTCTGCCGGAATGAGTTGAGCTGGAAGAATAATGAGTTTTTTTCTTATTTTAATTTAAATATTTTTACCGTAAACTTTGTTCTGCCGAAGTTCCCCAACTTGCATTTTTCCATTCATTTGCAGTCATTGAATCTCTTGTTTCTGCGCGATGCCGTAAACTTTTTCTTAAGAATTGATGCCAAGTTAGCACCCTAAAAAATATTAACAGGAAAAATTAGCATTGTATTAGTAAATTTTCATAAAACTGAGGTTTCATCATATATAATACCAACTTAGTTTTTGAGCAATTTGCAACTGTCGTAGTCTTATCGCTTGAGTTTCTTGCTGCGTTTGTGCCATTTTCATATGCAATCGAATTGTTGTTAATGTTAGCTTAAAAATATATGCTTACTTTTCTATTCCTATGTTTAAAATTTATATAAAAATTGTTAAATATTATAGTGCTATCTTGTATTTAGATTGAATTTAAATTATTAAATATTTACAATAAATATTTACTTTCAATTTCGACCGATGCGATATCAATTCTGATCCCACCTCTCAATGTAGCAATAACATTTCCATATCTAAAATATAAAAAAATAAAATAAAAATTTGCAATTAGTCAAAATATTTCTTACAAAACAGTCATTGTGACGAGTGGAATGACAAGCAGCACAAAGGTCATATAAATCTGAAACAATACATGTTTTTAATATATTTTAAAGTTTAAAACTTTATAAAATCTAAAAAAAGTGCATTCATTTACTTGGTATCCAAAATGGACGATTGGCTCAAATTTTGGCGCGCAGTTCAACCCATTTCGATTGTAACTGCGCTCCTCATACATGAACAGCATAAACACATTGGCAATGACGGAAACAAGCCTAACATAAATATGGGTATTATAACAGAATGCTTAAACATTAAAGTTTTACCAAACTAAGCTGATCACAAACATAGCATGCGCGCGAGTGTGCCAAACTCGTGAATGCAACGGTTTACAAATGGCATAGTATCGTTCCAGAGCAATTGCCGCCAATGTATAGGCTGAGGCTGTAACCACAACAGCTGAACAAAATAAGACTTCATTTAGGTATTTTAATTAAAATTTAATTTAATATTTTAATTTTAGCAAAAGTTATCACGTTGCAAATAAGCCAATAATTTGCAAAACAGATCGCCAAAAACCCAGCAATAAACGAGCGAACTGACCAATGTGGGTGGCATGCCTTTTAAAATAAAAATTGAATAATAACAAATGGAAATTATGCTTACAAACAACACTTAACAAAAGATCACTGAGTGCTAAGTTAAGCAAATATAAATTTGTCACAGAGCGCATGGAACGTTGCTAAATTTGTTATACAAAATTTAATTCATGTAAAATAGTAAAATAAAAAATAATTCTATTAATAATAAATAATTGATTTATTAAATACCTGCAAAATAACGACCACAACAATTGAATTTCCGACAACAGAAAGGCAAAAAATTACACAGAATGCACAAATCATCAAATAATTGTCAAACGTCGGTCGAAACACACAATCCTAAATAGGGAAAATGGCTTAAAAATAATTAACTAATTAGAAATTTGGTCCATGACAATTCAGCGGGGGACAATTATTTTTATCCAAACAATTCAAAAAGATTTGGCTCAAAGTGAGTTTAAAATGGTTTGGTCAACGGAGAATTATCGCGACATTGAATCGCTCGGGTCTGTTATAACTTATATGTAGAGTGCGCCTTTAGTAAAATAATTAAATTAAAAAACAAATTTTGAAAATCTTCTTTATGAATTAAAGATAATTAAAATATTATTATTTATTCATATAATTTTCCAACCACGTTCATCATTCCGAATTCATCCAACATCGGACTCACATATTCGTCATTGAAGTTAATTTTTGTTATATTTTGGCCAAAAATGGTTTGATTATTTATTGCACTGTTGTTAAGAAACATTTCAGAAGCACAATAATAAAATTCGGGGACGGAAATCTTAAAACAAATGAATTTCATTAATTTAATAGTTATAATAATGAGAAAAGTTTTTTAATGAATATCATTTTTTATAGGTTTGATGAAAAATAATTGTTATTTGGTGGTTCAAACAAAATTGTTCGTAAAAAAAGATGGACCAATTTAAATTGCTGGGCAACTTCCTACTCCCTCACCACAAAATTCGAAACAATAAATTATTTTCAGTAAAGTAAATGATGGTATTGGTAGGAAGAAAAAAACAAATTAAAATTTAATGACATTCGACAAAGAACCCTACAAATGAGTCATATTATCAAATGGTCGAGTCAGTTAAACACAATTAACTAAAAAAAAAATCAAGAAAAAATGTTTAAACAAACACTTATTGTAGTGTCCAATTTAAGCTTCTATCTCAAATTATTGTAACAAATTCAAAATCAATAATTATTGTATTTGAGAAGACAATTGATTGTGTTAAAGCGTCAAAACCCAGTCTAATATGGACTGAATGATAAAATTAAATTTTGTTAGAAATTGGCCTCCTAATTGGCATTTAAAAATGAAATTTATTAAGGATTTAATGAGATCAACTAGGATTTAGCTATGAGATGATGAAAGAACATTACACTGATTGATTACTAAGATGATGTGCTCGTCATAGTCTGTGAATTTACTTCCTCATTTCAGAGGAATGCATTAGGCACATTATTCTCATCTTTAAAAGTTCGTTATCCTCATCTTTAAAAGTCAGTTTTGCGGGTAATAAAAATGCCAAAATTTATGTGCATAAAAGAGATTTACTTGGCTAGAATGGGCAGAAGAGTTTAATCAAAAATTCATTGAATTTTTTGGGAGCTTTTTGGCTATGTATGTAAACTAAGAGTAATATTTTAACAAACAAAAAAACACTGATAAACAGCATAAACCATTCTGCCATTTTTAAAACAAGAAATCTCCATTATTTTCACTTTTACACAAAAATAATTGTTCCTTATTGAACAATTACAAATAAATACTTAGCTGCCTTTTTATTTCAAAAATAATTTCAAAAATAACCTAATAAATATGATTTTTCGTTTTTTATTGTACATAATGGCATGGGAAGGGGGTATAAAATGGATTTACTTTGGTATTTTTATTTGTGACCTCTTTGTTTAAGGTCAAAATCTTCAAACGGAATTAAATTTTGATTGTATAGAAGAGTATAAAACGAGGCAAATCGAGGGCAAATTTAATGGCTCCTTGCCGAAAATTATGGCACGTCAATGTGCAGAAGGAACTAACTTTTTGTTGCCCGTGCTCCTCAAAAAAACCCGAGGCGGACGACGGCAAACTACGCCTGAATTGCTCTGTTGGTCGGAGGATGTTCCTAATGGCATTTTCGCCGGGTTAGATGTCTCTGATGGGGAGGGGTGGTTGGCGAGAAGGAAGCATTAAATTAAATTAAATGGGAGCAAAAGGGAGAAAGCTGACATGAAAAAGTGCGAACGAACTCGGGGTCTACCTTTTTGTTTTCAAAATAAATTAAATTTATCTAAATTTTAACAATCAAAAAAGTTATAAAACTTCTTTGGCTACATTTTTTTCTAAAAGAATTCAAAATGTTTTTTAAGTTTTGTTAAAACCGTAAAGCGAGAACTTCTCCAAAAATAAAATCTTATATTAATAACATTTGCTCGAAAAAAAATGTTAGCAAATATTTGCCTTAATTTTCTGCCGCTGCCTAAAAAATATTAAAATCAAGGGAACCGGCGACTAAACATGAATTAAAAATACAAAAAAATGAAGGCTATTCTTAGTTGAATCTTATAAAAAAATTATAAATTAAAAAATGGAAATAAAGTTGTAATTTTAAAAGAAATAAATCTTAAAATAATTAAAGAAATTTATGTTAGAGTTTGAGTTTATGACATGCCACTAACAAATAAGAGTGATGGAATTTTTTCTTTAAACACAAAATAAATTTAACTGAGTTTATGACATGCCACTAACAAATAAGAGTGATGGAATTTTTCTTCAAACCCAAAATACATTTAACTAATTTTTTTCTAATTTTAACGAAAATGAAAGAAATCTCAAGTTAGGCTAAAATAATAAAAATTGAAGAAGCTCTCCATTCCATCCTAAAACAGCAACAAAAGCTTTTAACAAAAATTGAACAAATGGAGCGTATTTGGCCGGCAGAAGAGACGGTAAATCCCAGCGGGCTTCTTCTCGAGAGGGCCTCAATCTTCGAAATTGTTTTTTTTGTCTAACAAATAAATAAAGAATTCACCAACGTAAGCAAAGGGCTTTTTGGCATTTTCTTTTTAATTTGTATTTCTATTTATCTCCTAATTTCCGGCTTTGATCTATCATCCGCCAACCAATCTTCATTATTTCGCAATGAATTCGTCCATTTCACGGTCTGATTTTTTTTCAAAACTTTTGCGACCTGATTCCTCCTCTCTCCAACACAACTCCATTTGGTGCCAAGTAAAAAAAGGTTTTGCTATTTTTACTGCACAGTATTTTAGAAAAAAAATTGTATGGAACTTTTATAAAGAATTAATTCATTTTTTCGCCTTTTTGAACTAATCCGACTCCATTTGCTTTTATTGTTTGAGGATTTTGGGACATCACCTCCCTTCGAACGACCGAGGCTTCCTTCCAATATAACATCCATCCATCACTCATATAAAACAGGGAACAATTTGGACACTTTGAGAAAGGGAGTCATGAGGGAGAGAGAAGAGGACTCAGGACGTAAAAGTTTGGAAGAAAATGAGATGGTGAATAGACGGACAAATTCACTGCAAAAGAATGAAGATTGGTTGGCGGATGATAAATCGAAACTGGAAATTAGGACATTAAGAAGTATTATTTTATAAAATAACAATTTAAATCATACAAATTTTAAAAAAATTTACCGAAAAGCCAGCCCCCTTTACTCACGCTGGTGAATTCTCAATTTATTTGTTGGACAAAAAACAATTTCAAAGATTGAGGCCTTCTCGAGAAGAAGCCCGCTGGGATTTACCGTCTTGTCAATAACTGGTGTCGCTTGAGGTTTCCGGATCGGGTCGGAATAGTTTGGCGGTGAGCTCCATGTTGTTTCTAATGCCCTTTTCACGTAGATTTCAGTTGAAAGGTTCAAATATTTCAAGGGCGATGTGTTGCTTAAGATTGGACAACACCAGACGCTGCTGAATGCGGTTTTTGACCGTCACTTTGGATGCTTGGATGGTGATGGCAGATCGATGTTTTTAATTGTTTTTCTCTTTGTATTGTTAATAGTTAAATATGTTTTTTGTTTTATGAATTATTATTCATTTTTTATGTCAATAAACTTGGTTATCGGCGGTGGCGCCGCCGAGAAAAATTTGAATTTTTGGCTCAATTTGTTAAGAGATTTGCAACCAAAATCTTAAAAATACGGTAGTTTTTTTTAAGCTTTTAAATCTTAATTGCCCGTAAAAAATCCCGGTGGGCAAAAAAGACACACTATAACTTAAGCCCCAGTAGATTTGGAAATCGCAAAATTGCACGCGTGGTGAAATGGATTTCAAAAAATGTTGACATACTGTATTTATACAACATAAACAGTGCATTTTTGCTCTGAGCCAGGGGTTCGAGCCCGGTAGGCTGTAAGGATGGATTTCACGATTTTTCGATAAAACAGTTATGGTTTTTGATTAAAAAAAGTTTGTAAAAATTCTAAAAAATATATAAAACGACGTTTACTTCGTTTGGCCTCCCTTTTCAATGCCCCGATTGTGTGATTTTCACTCATTTTACTCAAAATTCGACTTTTTTCAGTTTGTTTGCTTAAAAATGTTGAAAAATTTTTTGCTTTAAGCCTAAAACGTTTTGCTGTTGGGTAGACAATTTAGTTGCCAAGCTATGTGCAAAAAATTAGGCAAATCAGTATTTTTAATCAAAAATTCTTGTTATCGATGTGCGGCCAACTCGATTTCTGCTGTAATTCTCATTGACGACATTACGCCAACGCTCAATGCCATATTTAATTGCTATTTTCTTTGTTAAGTTATAGTGAGACAGGAACGGGACCGGGATTCCCGTACTTTTCCCGCGGGAATCCCGTTCCCGCCGGGCTCTAGTGAGAAGCAAGTCAGCCATTCTTTTTTTTTCGAACTTCGAAACGCAGATTACGAAAATTTTTATGTCGAATATTGCTAATTTAATTTTGTTCTTTAGAATAATGGGTAATTTTTTGTCCAAAATATTCGGCAAAAAAGAAATTCGAATACTGATGCTTGGATTGGATGCGGCTGGGAAGACAAGTTTGCATTTTTATTCGATGAATTTTAGGATAGAAAACTTTGAATGGGGCTTGGTAATACTATCGAATACCCCCAATTTCTAAAAAAATTAATGTTTTTTAATAGTAATATTTGCATTTGTAGCCTGAGAATGGAAATGTACCTTTTTAAACTACCTATACAAATTTGGTCTTCAAAACCTAAAGTTTTTGAAGCATTTTTATCTGGGTCTTCGGACAAACCATTCATTTTCAAATTCATCCAGCGCAATGCATTTGGAACTTTTGATATTTTGGATTTCATGTTGTTCAGGTATTCTTTATCGGCTCAAGCTGGGCCAGTCTATTAAATCCATTCCCACCGTTGGGTTCAATGTCGAGACCGTGGTGTACAGGAATATCAAATTCAGCGTATGGGTATGGACATTTTTTATTTCGTGAATCCATTGCATTTAATTTGATCGCGATTTCAACCCAATTTGCGCCAATGAAGATTTTATTTAGAAATATTGGTTCGAAATCATTTTGATTTTTGCCCTCGGATCCCTTATAATCATTTTAGGCCTTTGCAAATTGATACTTTTTTTAGGACGTCGGCGGCCAGGAAAAAATTCGTCCGTTATGGCGGCACTATTATGTGGGCACGCAGGCGCTGATATTTGTTGTTGATTCGGCGGACAGAGACAGGTTTTGTTAGATAAAATTTGAAAACCTCTAAAAACAAAAACTCCAAACAATTTACAAGATGACCTGTATTTTTTTTTCCAAAAAATTGGCGACGGTGAGATTTTGCTACTCTGACAAATTTTTGAGATGTCATTTGAAAATATCTGCTTCCACATGGATCACCCCTCACCATTTAAAAAAGATTTGCCATGACGGACATAATTGAAAAAAATTTCGTAGAGTTAGCACTAATTTATTTCGGGCTTTAAAATCGAAATTCCGAAAAAATTTTGAATAAATTTAATTAAGTTTAGTTTAGATAGGCTTTAGGGCTTTTCATGGGCAATTTTTTTTGAAAAAGTGATTGCTCAATTTTTGCAACAAAAAAATTTAGAATTGACGAGGCGCGCCAGGAGCTGCATAAAATTATCAATGATCGGGAAATGCGCGACGCGCTCATCCTCATATTCGCCAATAAACAGGATTTGCCGGAAGGTGGGTTGACAGAATTAGTGTTCAATCCAACATTTGTTTTTCGCTATTTTTATAGAGCCCGGATCCGTCCGGGTCGATTTATTAAATAAAGTTGGCATCATCGACATTTGTGCCGAAACAGGGCTGTGGCGTACTGTCAAAAAAACAATATTTTTTTGCAGTACGTGATGGCTTAGTGGTTTGTCTTTTTGTCAATTCGGATGTTGTGTGTTTAAGAAAACTGCGCAGAAAGGACTGACCCCCTATTGTCTTGCAAAATCCGGATCAAATATTTTGATCCGGCCCGGCTTTTTTTTGTTGCAAAATCCAGTTGAGCCAAAATTCCGGGCTCTAATTTTATGCGCGAAAGTTGTCATTACTATTGGGTTATGTTTTTATGTTTATATCATCGAAAAAAACAGTTTTAATAGAAACTTTGCAAAATTTTTGATAATTTACTGACATTAACAAACACTTTTAATCAGCAGCGATGAAGCCGGCCGAAATCCAGGACAAGCTGGGTTTGTTGCGTCTGCGCGACCGGAACTGGGTAAAGAAAGACCTTTTTTTATAAAAGAATTAAACTCAAAAATATTTATTTGTTCAGAAGAAGTTTGGGGTTTTGGAGAATAGTTTTTTCAAGAAAATTTTGTTGGAACAATTATGTCCGAAATTTCTGTTCCCATCTCTTTGGGGCTGCTTCTGTCAGTGGTCCCCTCCGAGGCCGCTGAAGTCCCCGGCGTTTCATCCAAATGCTCCATAGCCCCGTAAATATTATGCAAATGTTAGCATTTCCTTGTTTATTCCATTCACATTTTACCGCACAAATCTTTCTGTCGCTACAAAAATACAAATAAAGGTAGCTGTTTATTTATTAAATTTCCATTTTCTAAAAAACAACATCAATTCCCTTTCTCGCATTTAAAAAGCATCCTCTCCCAAACAGCAGTATTAACCCTTTTCTGTACACATTGATATTGATCATGAAACAATTCCGTGAACATGCTCATTACGCAATGTTTTCACTGATCTGCTCACACCAGCTCAATTTAGCTCCTTCAAACCCTTACAACCTTCGCTGAAAAATTTTGGTTTTTGAAAAATAATTAACCCAATAAGTTTTAGTATGTGCAGCCGTCGTGCGCCACCGGCGGAGACGGACTGCAGGAGGGGCTGACCTGGTTGTCCACCAACTGCAAGGCAGCGTAGAGGCGCGGCACCGAGCTGACGGAGATGGACAATTGTAATAACGAAATGGCAAAAATGTGCAGGGCCGTAAATCTGGAGAAATTCGGAAAACTAACAAAACAAAAAAAATAGTTTTTGAAAAAGGGCTTCCCTTCCCCCTCTGAAATTGGATGTCCAGCTACGGTTCTGGGATGTTGGTGATGTGATGGATGAATGTGTATTTGTATCATGTGAGTGAATTCGGACAATTTGATGGGAACCAAGAATTTTCCTGAAAAATCTATCCTAAAGATTTTTGACCATTTTCGAACTTTTGGGGTAATTTCCATAAATAAAATGACTAATTGGCAGCTGTTTTTAAAATATAGCGGTTAATTTTTTGGCTGACTATCCGAAAAATAAAAATTAAGGGAAAAAAATTCTTGAAAATTGTCCGTATCCGGTACATTATATGAAAAGTACACATTGCCAGCTAATCAATTCGTGTATGTGTATAGCAAAGCAAAAGCAATTTTGAACGATCATTGTCAACAACAAATCCTGTGTCAACGCCGATTCCTTCTTTCTTTCATGCCTCTTTTACCTTTTTATTATTATTGTTGTTTGTCTTCCCTCATTACAACGAGCTTAGGACTGCTCGAGAGTTTCGGCTTCGCGTCGAGAAAAGTTTCGGGGTTTTGGTTTCTGTATCGAGCACGGGGCGAAATGTCGGACTTGAGTCGACTGTTTCGGGTTTGAGTCGTGGTAAAAAATCTCTGGGGGTTTTGGGGGGTTGAGTCGAGAAAAGTCGGCGTTTCGCTTTCTGTGTCGGGCCTCGGGATAAAATTTCTGTCACAAATCTCAGGTATTTCAGTTCTCTAACAGTCCTATTCATGCCTATATAACACATTTCTCTGCCGGCACTTTGTTTTTAATTTTATGCGAACCACACAAATTCGATAAATTTTTAATTATTGTGATATCGGGAAGTTTTTTTTGTAATTTTGTACGAAATTTCTTAATAAAACCGTTCATTTTCAAACTAGGCTACCAACTTCATACAAGATTTTGTACTCATCCAATTACGTGAGCAAAAAACGTTTGTTTTAATCAACTATAAAGAAAAACAAAAATATTAATGATTTTAGAATACGGAGTCGGGAATAGAAGCACTTCTGAGATTTGTTTTATTACATAGAAAACCCAAAAAATGCGATTAAAAATTAGGAAATACTTTTTTGTTTTCAAGTTTTGGTTTTATTTATGGTTAAATTTAAAAGTCATTCAAATTTTCTACAAATTTGTCTTCAATTTCACGTTCTTCCCAAAAGTGAAATCGATCTTTTTAACCTTTCAGTTGACTTCTATTTGAAAAAAGGCTGCTTACTTGCTAACATTACTCAAATTGATGAGTCGTAAACAAAAAATGATCCGACAAATGCCTAAGTGCACTCACAAATGTTCGTTTGTCGCCCTTTTCGCCATGGATCTCACATGATATTGACCAACCAAATAGTTTTATTTCATGAAATTTTAAAGGATTTTTTTACTGGGGCTTTTGGAAAAAGCCGTCTTTAGATAAAAAGCTAGTATTCCCAAAATTTCTCAACTCGAGTCTAATTGATGCTGACATTTCCAATCTAAATCCAGTTTTGGCATAGCAAATTTGGTGTGCATTTAGCAAATGGAAAAAGTTGAACGCCTTCGAAAAGTTGAGCGTGAAGCAAAGGCTATCATCGACCAACGACGGCATGCGCCACACTGGCCATACTATTTCCATTGCGTTTATCCGGGATACCAAAATGCCTACTATCCGGACTCAGTGAAAATATTTGAATATTCAAATTTTGAAAATTTATAGACTCATAAAATTTATGAGTTTCATTTATTCATAAAAGGAGTTGGTGCAGGGTTCACTTACCGTCCAAAACTCAAAAAAATCATGTTCTTTATTTCAGATTTTAATTAAAAAATAAAAATATTTTTAAGTATAGGATAGTAGTGTTTGGCTCCGGACTCCGGCCGGGGTTTTCTGGATATTTGGAATCCGGCTTTTTGAATTTTACCCCCCGGAACAATTTTGAAACCGGATCGGAATCCGGAAAATTCAATGCCGAACACTATTATTCGATTGAAATTGTCGCTTTTCACAAAATGTCAAATTTCAAAAAAGGACCAAATTCAAACCGGGCATGAACCTCAAAATTTCACAGTTTTGTTTCTCATATTATCAATAATTTTCTGTTATAGCATCGCTGCAAATATGCACATCAAGACGTGACATTGGATTTGTGGAAATGGATGGTTCCTGGACAAATGCACAAAACGTAAGAAAATAAAAATAATTTTTTTTAATGGAATAACACAAACTGTTTAGCAACTGTTTACCCCATTTTCGATGGTACTATCCCTACGACAACTGGTTTCGCTATTATTGATCAAGAAGGACGCATCCTCAAGGCGAAATAAGGACAAATTTTCATTGATAAATTCAATGATATGTTAACTGATTATCGTAGCTAAGCATGGATCAAATATCAAAAAATAGCTAAATTGTATTACAAAATGTTTTAAATGATATACAAGCATTTGCATCCTACATAATTTAAAGACGAATATACCTAACAAAGGGAGGGCCCCCAAGTGTCCGCGGAGTTTCGGGATGAAACTTGGCACACTGATAGATCACCCCCACATTTCTACCACAAAGCAAGTTTCATCCCGAAACTCCGCGTTGGGGGCCCTCCCTTTGTAAGTCATAAGATTTAAAGACGAGGTTGCATAAGTCATAACTTTCTTCAAAAAACCAATCAATTTCTGAAAGTTAGTTCATGCCAGCGGCTTTTATGTTTTTCGTAATTATGATGTCACAGGTGACGTTGAAGACAAAGTCTGAATTATTTATGTAATTTTAAATATATTTATGATTGTTTAAGCAGGGACCGGATTTTCAGCTTTAAAAAAGTCGGAAATCCCTGGCCGGGGATCCCCGGTTTTTAAACTTGCCAATGTTCCGTGTATCTAAAAATTATAATTTATTTCAACATTTAAATACATTCGTTTAACCCGTTGCATTAGTTACATGCGCGTAAATTTGCCGTTTGTCTTGTCTCCTGATCTTCAAATAAGTAAAATCAATTAAATTATCGGATTAAATCTACATTTATTTTTAATTTGTAAAATAAAACTCGAAACATTTTATAATTGAAATTCGAACCCAAAATTTATTTTATAATTTCGTAAGAAAAGCCATGTATAACAAATAGGTATTTAATACCGTTGTAAATGTCTGTTTGATGAAATCAACCGCTGTTGTATAAAGCTCTTCACTGTTCAGTGTTGGATTTGCTATCAGCCTTCCTAAAGTCGAAATTTTGGAGTTTCCTTGGCATTCCGTTAAACATTGATTGAAAACCGATGCTAAAATTTTAATTTTACGAAATTTTGTAATTGCCTTCGAATCTCGGCAAAAATTGTTGCAGCGGCACTTGAAGAAGCTTTTTGGCAAAAATGTCCTTCTTGTTAAGGAACATAATGAAGGAAGATGTACGGAGAAATTTGTTCCGATACATTGTCTTAAAAAGAATTAAATATGCAAAATTTGTTTTTAAAATATATTTTGGCGGGTGCAAAGGTAATGCGACCATAGGTGCGCAAGGGGGGGGGGTCAGACCCCCCCCCCCCCCCCATCGCCGCAATCGGGCACTCCCCACTATAGCAACTTCGCACCAAAATCCAAAAATTTTGAAAAAGAATTTTTTCTTAGCGTAAAGTAGTAAAAATTAAAAAAATCAACAACAGAATATCGCATAAAAGATTTGCGAAGTCGATTTCTTCAGTCTCCAAATCATCAACATTTTTAACATCGCAAGGGAATTTTTGGACCAATTTTCTTAACAAATTGAGTCAAAAACCTCAAAAAATTTTTCCGGCGACGCCTATCGGTGCCGCCGGACCCCTCTTATTCCTAAAAGCCTCAAAAAATGACCCGATTTTTAAAATTTTGGTCGCAAATCTGTTAACAAATTGAGTTAAAATTCAAAATTTTTCACGGCGGCGCCTATCGGCACCGCCGACCCGGCCGCCGCCTTGCCTAAAAAGTATTGCAAAAATCGCCCAAAAAAAACACGACTGGCGCTCAGTTGGCCTGCCATTTGAGCGCCGGCGCTCTATTGGCAACTTCGCAGCGCTCAAGCCGACCCCCCCCCCCCCCCGTTGCGCATCTATGAATGCGACATTTGCGGCGCCGACACTTGCGACGCCCAGCCAAAGTGTCATTTGAGGCGCAAAATTTTCAATCCCGTGCTTCAACCCCTCCCCAAATCTGCTGAAAACATCATATATGGGCTTTTCCAAGGGTGCTGATCACGAATCTGGCAATATTTTTTTAAAAGATCTGACAACATCTAGATTTTGAAAATCTATGATTTTTTATTTTTACCATTAATCACCTAAAACCAGTTTTATAGGGTTTCTTAGGTGCTGAAAACGATGGAATAAGCAAAAATTTTAGCGACCTTTAAACCGGTTTTGAATCAGTTCAAATTTTGAAAAACCATAAGGGGACTTTTTTGGTCAAAGTTCGTTAGGCTTAGACCTAAGCCACCCTGGCTTGGGGTTCGTTAGGCTTAGGCCTAAGCCGCCGTAAATTTGTAAAAAAATTTGCGCCACAAATGACACTTTGGCTAGGCGCCGCAATGTCGGCCAATCGGTGCAAAACATTAGCCAAAACGAGACGGGAATCGAAAAAACATTTAAAATCGGGTTTTATGCCAAAGGATTTCTGAATTTTTCCGGTCCCGGTTTAAAAACGGATATTTGTCCCGGAAATTCCCGATCTCGGATTTTTGAACAATTTTACCTTAAACATCTCTATGGTGTCCGCCATTTGATTCTAAAAATTAATGGGCTAAAGAAGTTTGATTTTTAATTAATTCAACGATTTAATAAAAATTATTGTGTACTATAGTTGACCGGACGCAAAAAAATGGTTATATAATAAATATCAATCGATCTGTCTCGACAAGCTAAGAACGAAAAAATAGGTGCGGAAATGCGTTTAAACCGGGTTTTTGAACCTGTTCAAATTTTCAAAAACCATAGATGCTCATATTCACAATGCTAACTATCTGTAGATAAATCGCTAGCAACAGATAAATCCGTATTCACAATGCTATGGCTAGGGTATCCGTATTCTGAACTAGCAAAATAATCCCTATGCGTAGCTCTATCCTTATTTCTTATTCACAATGCTAAGGATAGGGATAATTTAGGGTAACTGCAGGACCCTTTTGGTCAAATGGAAAATTTTTTATTCTAAAATTGTATGAAAATATGTTATTTGATGCACTGATTACGTATTTGTCAATAGAAAATAAAAATTGAAAATTTAAAGCTCGGTTCAAAGGTAACCATTCTTGACCTAGTGCTCAATTTGAACGAGCCGAGTAGAGTGAGTGGGGCGAGACGGAAGAAGATAGCTTGTCGAGACAGATCATTGATATATTTATTTATTATAAAGAACAAAAAGAGTAATTCAACTATTTTTTTGCGTCCGGTCAACTATTAGCGTTTTTTAGCAATTAAAAACAAATAGTTAATTTAGACATTACAGTTTGACTATCCTCTTCCATGACTTGGTTGTAGCATGACAGTGAAACTACGAAAAGAATGGCGGCCACGCCCTCTAACAAATTAATTTTTAAGAAATAAAATAAAATAAAATTTAATAAATTGTCAATAAGCATTTAATGCAAGTTGCTTGTTTCCATTAACGCTAAAAAATTAATTTTTATTACCAAAGCAATGGATCCATTTTCGTCTTTCCGTTTTTTGTCCTCCAACATCAATCAATCTAATTAATTTTTTTTTAATGTTGTGCATATTTAATTTTATTTTTACCTTATTTTGAATTCTCGAAATGCAAAAATAATTTCATGGATGCCTTTTGTGGCGGCCCTTGCGTGAATAATGTCTTCATGGCTTGGTGAATAGTTTTCCTTCAATATTCTGTGCGCATTTTCCAACAGACTAAAAGTTAAACCCTTTAACATTTGAAGTCGAGTTGATCAGAATCTGGGTCGTTTTTAATTTGATCACATTAGGATAATGTTTATTGGTTTAAAAAATCTTTAGTGTGATCTGACAGGGTCTAAATATCAACTCAGATTGGGGTCCCCAAATCATTTTTAAAACTATTTTGTTTATTTTCTAAAATTTTTATTTTTGCAGGAAATTGTAACTCAGATTGATTTTAATTAAAATGCCCTTACTATTCTGTGTTATCGGGTGCATCAAGTTCTGCAATTCGTTCGATTGCTTTCTTTACACATGTGAAGCTGAGAAAGGTGCGTATCTGTAAATTAATATTTTATTTTACTTGATTTTTTTGTAAAAAAAAGTTTTTTAGCATTTTACCAATCCTAGCAAATCCTCTGCTTGATCCAAATTCAGAAATTGACCATAATAAGCTTGTTCAAAGGTTTCAACTAGTTCACGCTCTGTCGGTGGCACTTGAATGCCAAATTTGATTATGCCTTTGGCGATTTGGGGGAACAAGTCAATGTAATTGCTGTGAACCATGTACCTTTGATAAAAAATACAAAAACTAAATAGTAAAAATTCAATAAATTTAGTAATAAATTTACAAAAAATCCTAGTTGATCACTATATATTCGCAGCCTCTTTAAGGAGTCAAATCGAAAAAAAGAGTTAAATCTACCCAAAAGTGATTATAATGTATATCCCACTTGTAATGGAGTTTTTCTGCCTCCGAAAAACCTTCTGTGTGCAAAATTCTGAATAAAAAAATGCCAATTTTAAAATTTAAAATTGTTCTACCTCATCTGCTTGGCTATAGTACTTTTGCCCGAATTTGAAGCGCCCAGCAAAAGCACTTTCAAAACTTTCATATTTGCTTCGGCCTCTTTTTTCAAACCGACATCAATTGTCCTACTCTAAAAAGAGGTGCTCATTTTTATTCAATTTAAATTATTTTAATTTAATTATAAAATGGAATTTTTAATATAGTAAGGGATTTTTGAATTGCATTTAAATTTAAACATAATGCCAATATAAACACACATTTTGAAGTTGTATCTTTTCCATGACATTCTTCAAAACCATGGCTTCGTCTCCGGACTGGCTGATCACACTGATCCGATTGCATGAAGCGGCGCAACAAACTGAGCCCATTTAATCAGCAAAAACGAATATTTTGTTATACAAAATTCAAAAATTAATGAAATGATCCCTTAATTTGCGCAATGTGGGTGTTGAAACATTTTATATTAAATGCCAAATAATTCGTCAGAGTCTGTTCCCGCCCCCGTTTCTCAGTCTCGCTTTTGTGAACAGGTGAAAATTGTGGCAGCAGGAAAATCGGCGAATAATTGAATTTTCGTCAAATTAATGAATTTTATTTTAACATATTTAAATTAGAGACCGGAAACTTGGACCAAACAAAATTTGGTCAAAACTTTTGGTCAAAAATTTTGTACAAAACAACCCAAAAATGTTTTGGTTTTGGGTTTTGGTCCGGACTCTAATTTAAATATTCTTTTCTCACCAAAACATTTAGTTAGGCAATAAAATTTTAAGGCATATTGCGGCGAAAAAGTCATTTAAACGAATTGTTAGTTTTTCGTTTTTAAAATTTGTGAAAATATACCACCCAGAATATGCACGCATCTCTGTCTTTCTTGTACAATTAACATAGGTAAATACAATTTTTAAAAATTATTTTCTGCCGCCACTTTTTTTTTGGTCAACTCCACCCAGACAGCAAGTCTCACCAAATTTGTACAACGTATAAAACCATTAGGCAGGTGAAGGTCTACTACATAACACCAGGGATGTCGTACGTGTCAAACAAAAAAATACGGAACACGGAATTACGGAATCCCAAAAAAATACGGAGAGGATGAGAAGCTATTAGCAAGCAAAAACTAAGCAATTGGACAATTCTCAAAAAAGTTATGGCCAGAAAATGCTCTTTGGGCCACAATTTGCAGTTTTTACTAGGGTAGTGCACGGTCGGTTAACCGAACCGAAACCGAAACCGAAAACCGGCTTTTTTGGCCTAAAAACCGAAACCGAAAACCGGGGGTCGTAAAACCGGCCTAACCGAAAACCGGGGGTACCGGTTTTTCGGTTTCGGTTGTAAAAACAAAAAAAATACACCCCTAATGATGGGATTTTTGTCTTTCCGTTTTGTTGGATTTAAAATCGGATCACTCATTGGGTGTGGTGTAATGGTGAAGGGTGGCTTCTGATAATGTTTTTGGTCAAGGGTTCAAACCCTCTGTATAAATTATTTTTTTTATCAGTTTCAATGATCATCTATGATGGACTAAACAAATCATTAAAAATTGTTTAAATTATTTCGTTGTAAAATTATGTAATTATTGGACAAATTTTCTTAACAAATTGCGTAAAAAATTCAAAATTTTCTCGGCGGCGCCTATCGGCACCGCCAACACGCTCACATTTATACCAAAATAAATGTTTTATCAGATTTAGACGTTTTAAAAGTTTGTTTTTATTTGCCAGTAGGCACGCACGGGAAAATTCTAGAATTTAAAAATTTGTTTAAAAAATTGGTCCAAAATTACGAATTTGAAAATCAAAAGGGTCCCCCCTATTGTTTGCCAAAAACCGGTTTCGGTTTTCGGTTAACCGGGTGTCGACCAAAAACCGAAAACCGGGGGTGGCAAAACCGGCCTAACCGAAAACCGGGACCCCCGGTTTAAAACCGACCGTGCACTACTCTAGTTTTTACGAAAGTTTTGAGAGGTTTATCCAATGTCCGTAGACTTAATTCAACTACATTTCATACAATTTTTCCAACAACGCCCCTCTTGTTTTAATTTCTTTTTATTGTATAGATTAGTCAAATTTTTCGCAGCTTCATTTGAGACAAACTTTCGAAGCTAATGTCAAAAGCAACATGTAAGCAAGAAAATAATACGGTTAAAAGGACAATTGCTGAATTCATTTGTTGACGTGCAATGAAGAAAAAATTAAAGTGGATAGGAATATTATTTGACGAAATATAGTCTAAGGAGATTTAATTGTTAATATAAAAGCTGGCATACAATTGAGAGATTGTCTCAGCCTGATTCACGGCGCAAATAAAGTGCGATTATTATTTACTTCTCTTATTATTTTTTATGACTAAAGCTACTATTTTTATTTTATACATATAAAAGACCACTTTCAGTTTTAACGAAACGCCCCATTTGCAGTTTTTACGAAACGACCTAGCACCTAATAAAAGCACTTTTATGCATAGATTTTATCAAATTGTACCTCAAATTTATATGGCGCGGATTTATATGGACTAAAACCTTGGGGTACTGTAACTGATTTGGGTAAATCTAATTTCCGATATTCAGAGAAGTAATTAAATGAGATAAATCATTAAATAAATTTTAAGGCTTTTTTGATATTTAAGTAAATAAAACGATCATTTCAATTGAGATATAACTATTTAACATTCAAAAATTATTGTGACTACAGTACCCCACAATGGACGGTCAGTGCCGTGTGTTGTGCATCCGGCCGTAGCTCATCGGAGAAAGGTCGCAGAGCTTTTTGTTAGTGGTCGTTTGGCTTTTGTAGACAATTTTGTTGGCGACAAATGAAGATTTTTTAATTTGGAACGATTTGAACTGAATGATTTATGCTCAAATTATAATTTTTAAGCAAGTTAAGGAAAAATGGCAATTGAACTGAATGATCAAATCATAAATCTGCCATAAATATGACAATTTATTCAGCAACTCCTCATATTTAATTTATTTTAAAAGAATGTGTTTAATTTGCTCATTTTATTACAATTGGTTTTATGCATATTCCTTTTCAAAAAACATGCAAAAAGGTATCCATGAAGGCCGATTTATGATGCATTCTAGTTTTTTGTTGTTGCGCGAATTGGGTACAAAACTGGTTTTTAAAAAAACGAATCGTCCTAAACAACAAAAAACCAAATCGGGTCAAAAACGAATTTTGGTTGACTTTTTTTTTAAATTTGAATTTGTTAGCGCAAGAAAAAAAAGAGTACCGCAAATTGTTTCACTTTTGGAAATTCACAATTAAAAAAAAATTATTGAAAATCTCGAAAAATCTCACGAGATCTTTTGAGATTCGAGATTTTTCAAGATTCTCGATCGAACTCTCGATCGAAGAAATTTTTGCTTGACCGAGATTTTTCGAGCTTCTCGATCGAAATTTCGATCGTTCCTCAAGTCCAATCTACTTTGAATGTTCCACGGACTCTGCGAGGGCATGCTGGATGATAAACATTTAGGTATTACCGTTTTTATTTTTTAATTTATTATTGCTCATTATGGCTAAAGTGAGGTGAAAATTAATTTTATTGTTTAAAATTGTAATGCATTTTTTCCACTTGTGATAATGAATAATCATTATTCTAATCGTTCATCTAACACACAATTAAAAAATAATTTAAAAAATAATAATTTACAATTAGTTGAATATTACAAATAAAGTTGCGCGAATATGTCTAAATGGAATTTGAATGTTCGACCAGTTCTAGCAAAACAAAGAAAAATCTAACCAAAATCAAGATAGTGCAAAATGTAAAATGAAATTTTGTCTTTCTCTAGCATATCTAAATTGAATTGTAGAAAAATTAGGGTAGAACGACTGCTGGTTACTTCAATTCAGTCACCAATCAGACCAGTGCTGTACGTGATCAAACGGTGCGATCAGCAAAGAAAAGCATTTTCTATTTTTTATTTTAAAATAACAAATTAAAAATTCTCTTAAAATGATTAAAATTCTCAAGCATGGTACTGAAATTTTGCTCGCAACCATATATCCCGTAATCATGGTTCAGCCCTGATCAAATTCCGAAAGTTTCAGACGGTTCGTTCCAGTATGCGGACTCACAACATAAATCGTGTTCTACCCTAACAAAAATAAATATTTACACCTTATAGCGTCGCGAAAGACCTTAGACAAAAAGCTGTGTAACGCACAGATTCAGAAGGCCAATTCTTGTGTTTGATTTTGAAAAATGGGGGGACATCGCTTCATAAAAATAATAAAGAAATCAGGTAAGTGGTGGGTGGGTCTAATTGATCTAGCGGAAGACGATAAGAAATTGAATTTAATAAATTATAAAAGTTAATTAAACAGAAATTTAAATAATAAATGGTCGATGAGTGAGTTACATAGAGAAATAATTAGTAATTACCATCAAAATGTTTGGTGTCATTGAGGTTCGATAAATGAAATGAAAATTTTGATAAAATCAGAAAATATTTATTCATAACAATTTAATTTTCAAAAATCTTTGAAAATAAATATTTTCATGCAAATAAATTATTAAAGAATTAAATAAGAAAATCAATTAACAGATACTTTCACTTCTGTAATTAATGTGAGAAAAATGAAAGGCACATTGACAAAATGAATTATTGGACTGAAGTAGATGAAGCGGATGTGATGGAGATTTAATGTTGATTAAATTTAAGTAAATATGTGTAAATTTAGCAGAACACCGGCGATTAATGTAGAGAAAAAATTGGCATGGATAGCAATTTTTTTATGGAAAATTGATTTAAAATCAAAAATTTTTTACAAAATCCAAAGCGCCGACCCATTCCATTCCAATTTTTCATTGTGGTCACTATGGCTCTGGCTGCTAGATAAAATAATGGAAACGCAAGTAAAATAAATACTAGCCATTCTTATCTAAATAGGTAGGTATGTTTTGTTGATGATACAAAAATATTTGGTGCCTCGCGGCATCAAAAATAGGGGAGGGGTTTTTTTGGACATTATTTTATTGGTTCAAGGAAAGACGTTCAAAGACGGGCAACCGAATTTTGCTCGCATTTGGCGCCACTGGCGATTTGTGCTGCGCATGGGACGATGACGAGGAGGAGAGCAAGGAGGCCAACGAGGACGAGGCAGTTGAATAGTTGTTAACCACGGCATTAACTTAAAGGCCAATTTTGCAAGACTTTGGCACAGATTAGGCATCGTCAAAATTCAAAAAGCATCAAAAAGCGGCACTTTGGAACTAAACCCGTTTGGAATATTAAAAATTAATTAATAAAATTTCCGGTGTAAAATCCTCAAATTCGCTCTTTTTCGTTTCTCAGAAAAGGTTTCAAAATGTTTAGCCAAAATCACGTTAAAAGATTGACAAAACATTTGTCACCTTTAACTGTGTCACCATCACTGCTTCGTCTGTGCTGTGCTTCGTCCTCGGTGTCTGGCAAAAGTGTGTGCCCGATCATTTGAGGGCCGATCAATTTTTTGGTTCCAACGTTCGATTTGGTTAAAGTCTGAAACAATATAATTGAGCCTAACACATAGGTTTTTGAAATATTTTTCAAATATTACGTCATCATCAAATGCCATTGGTGGGGATTCAGTGCCAGAATCTGCAGTTGACGAGATGAGCGACGATCGTGAATATTCATCTAAGGAAAATTTTGTTAAAATAATTACTAATTTAAATACAATTAAATACTTTCACACAAAAAATATTTTGCCATATTTTACCATCGCTTGAGCACAGATTTGCCAGCAACTGTTGTGGGTCCAAATCGTTGTTGGCAGCGAAGCTTTTGCTTGTGCAAATCTCTTGCGCCTTTGTGGCCATACACCATTCATTGCCATTATTATGCCCATGTTGTTGTTCCTTGCCGAACGGGGACATCGAATCGCTGGTCGGATGGCCCATGGAACTGTAAAACAAAATGTGACATTAAACTCGACCTAAGCAAAAGTCTATAAATGTAAAAATATTTGTTTATAAACTATCTGAATTTTGTGTTAATAGCTAATAATGTTGCCCGGATATTCATTAAATATTTCACAGATCAAGAGATTACATCTGATAGTGATGATTAAGTTGAGGAGATGTCATTCCGTGACGAAATATTTCGGTTGGTCGCTGATGTTTGGAAGAAATTCCGCCATATGTTTCATATGATGATTCATATGATGACGATGAAAGTCGTTGATTTTGTTGATGACGATGTTGTTTTTCTGGTGAACATTGCTGATTGGAGTAAAACTTTAATTAAATGATCATTGTTAAATTAACAAAATTTTATAACATTTTCTGCTAATAAATTCAGAACAAACCGAGCCAAAATGTTCGCACATTTGGTTAAAAATGTTTGGTGGTTGGGCATTGAACAGTTTTAATGATTTGTATGAATGGCCCAAAATAGCAAATATTTGCGATTTTAAAATATCAAAATTTAAGATTTTGACAGAACTTGATCTACTTCATCATCAGGAAAAGTTGGCAGCCCAGGTTAAAATACATATTTTCCAAAAATTCATAAAAAAAATCAAAAAGTGGAAATAACTACATATCTCAATTTTTGTTTTCTTAATACAATTTTTTCACCGTAGTTTCCTGCTGTTGGTACTGTGGGTAGTTGGAGCCCAACAAATTAAGGCCGACCGGAAGCTGATGATGATGTCCTTTGTGTTGTACGTTAAATGGAAAAAAATTTGCACAATTTTCCTGCTGTTGTTGCAGCGCATTGTTACTTTGCGCTTTCCCCAGAAAGTGGCTGTGAAAGCTGAAAAAAAACAAATAAATTTCTATATTTAAAAAATCTAACAAACATTTTGAGAATTCAAATACAAATAATTTTATTAAAATAAAATCTACCTGTTAAAAGCATGCACCGAATTGTTCTTCTGAAGCATACTTCCGAATGGTGAATTGCCCAGCGATGCACTTGACGATGAGACCACCATAAGTGATTTTCGAGGAATCTCAGCTGCGGAACCATCTAGATAAATTGTAAATTTAATTTAATTATAAATAATAAAAATTAATGACTTGTTCAAAAAATCTATCTTTATCAAATAGCTTCCCCAAAAATCACGAAACAGGTAATTTCCGGAACCAAGTTCCGGGTTTGTTAAAGCTCGAAAACCGCGGGTTTTACCTCCGATCCCGGTTTTAATTCTTTGTAATCCCAGTTCCAGTTTGAAGATGAATTTTCTGTCCCGTGAAAGTCTATCAAAAACAAACTTCAGCAATTTAGTGCAAAAAGTGATCTGAAAACCTTGAATTGGGACCTTTCACACATACTTATTGGAAGGGTGGCTAATTCCTGCACCATTCGAAGAGCCTTTTCATTCTGTTCAATCAGTGCGTTCAATTGCGACGGGTTCTCATTGTGAATCTGAACTTGGCACAATTATACTGTTTATTTTAAATGCCAATATTAACGAACAAAGTGGCAACGAGGACCATACGGACAGTATCCTAAAATGTATTAAGTAAAACAGGCGTAATGCCAGTGGTTGGCACAATGCCAAAGCACCTGTTTTGTGATAAGATTGGCATGCCTCTGTCTTGTACTTGGGATGTCTCGGCACCGGACGCTTTTCCTTCTCGCCATGGGCATATTGACATCTTTAAAGATAATTAAAATTCAATGTTTTTTAAATGCCACGAAAACCTTTCGCCGTAGTTACATCGTCCGTGTTCCATCCATGACCGGCACAGCTCTGTTTTGTACAGCTTCGGGTTCTTTTGCTGTAATTTTAATGTCATACTTAATTTGCAAGAATCTTCAAAAGTTTCGATACAAAAGCTCGATCACATTATATTACTTGTTGTTGTTGCTGCTGTTGCTGTTGTTGTAGAACGCTTCCAACCATACTATTGTTGTTCGACGGATTGGTGCTGTTACTGGCCAGTGTCGGTGGTGTTGGAATTGGTGGGCTGCTGACTGCATAACACGCGCTGGGATTATACGGCGGCATCGACTTCTGTAACACTCTAACAGTAATTTCGTGGCATAATAAGCCGTTGGTTTTCAATATTCAAAAATCGCGCTAAATGTTTTGGCATTCTGAAATTAATGGGAAATAAAATAAATCTAAATAAGGAATTTGATTTTGCATGAAGGGCTGCAGAAATATAATTAAAAATAGATTGAACACTGGTTTTGCAGAGTAAAACTTTTGAAATAGGTAGTTGATGATTAACCAAAAAATGATTGCCGATTCATTTTTACACACATTATCGAATATTTCGTAAGCAATTAGGTATGTGCATTTATGTTTGTTTGTTGTTCAATCCTCCTCCCCCCTTCCTCCTTAAAAAAAATTGAACAAATTCTACCAATAACAATAATACAAAGAAAAACAAGAAGATACACAATTTACAAAACTTCAAAATTAACATTTTGATTCAAGATACTAAACAAACAAAAAAGATTTATAAAATATCGAAAGTTATATAATCTATCACAATAATTTAAATCAGAATAGTAATTGTAATTGATCCAAAATTATGAATAAAGATAAGAGGAAAATCATTTCTGCATTGTCATAAGACCATTTTTCCATTTTTGGACAAGAAATGTTTATCACACCCATTATTTGATTCATTTATGACCATTTTTTATATTGAATTTTTTTTTTCAATGGTTAACTTTATTTATTAATGCTTCAAAGTGTAAGATTAATTATTTCTTTCATTTGAAAAACACTAAATCCATTTACATATGCAAAAAAAATATATTAAAAAATTGTTAAAAAAAATAAAGGATAAAAGTAAAAAAATAAAATAAAATCTTTATTTTATTTAAGCAAATTAGCTAACCCCGGCGGAAAGCAGACAAAAATAATTTTAAAGACTTCTCCGGCGCAAATGTCTCCTAAATATGCCGGCGCAAAAGCGGCATCAACTTTTATATTAATGAAATTTAAATAAAAATTTTATTTGTATAATTTAAAAATAGTTAAAGACTTATTAAAGATTAATTAGTTAAATTTTAGAAATTTCAAATTTTCAAATTCAAAATTTTGTTGACTGTTAAAAAAATTTAGATTCAAACCAAACCTTAAAACTTCAAAACCATTTATTGAACTCAAACCCATTCCATTGTTAAGGAAATGTTGAGGCTAATTGTACTCTGTCCAGCGATCAGTGATGCATGTATAAAAACACTTTTTGCGATCGTTTTTGGTGACGAATTTGGGGGCGGGGTGGGCGTAGAAAGGGAGCGAGGGGTGGGTATATGATGGGCACAAAAAAGAGGCAGTCAGAGGAGCGAAGAGTAGTAGTCACAAGGGTTGGGGACGGACGGACAATGGTGGGGTGAAAGTCATGAGAGTCAAAGGGTTGTGATGTTGGGGAATGGCGGGAGGGGGAGGGGGGGGGGGGCGGGGAGGGGGAAGAACCGGCTGCTGGGACCGAGACGACATTGTGTCAGGGGGACTTTGGGGGGGGGGGGGAGGGGGCAAAAGACAGCAGAAGAGAGAAAAACGTAAAAATGGAAAATTTGGGGGAACGACGACATCAAAAATTGGGGAGTTGTGGGGGGGGGGAGAGGGGGATGCTAGGAGAGCGTGAAAAATGCGAAGAATTGGGTGGACCGGGCCCAGAAACGTTGTGTGGTGATGTGATGTGAAGGGAGAGGAAAGAAGTGGAGGTTTTTTGGGCTGGGACAAATGGGAGCCGATGCGGGGGGGGGTGGCGGAATGTTTGGGGAACAGCATCGTTTTGTGGCCCATATTCTGGGCAGGTTCAGGTGGCGTGGGGCTGTGTGAGCGGGCATTGTTTGCAGCGAAAATCCAGCCATGAAATTGAACGTCCATATGCGTGTTGAATAGGACAATTGTCTATCGTCCGTCGAAAATTTCCGAATTATATAACGTGGAAGGGGGTTAAAAAATTGAGTTTTTTAACTCTTATTTTTAACTTAAAATTTTTTGTAACTATACCATTGTAAAATAGCATTGATCATTAGTGTTTACCCTGGTAATACCGAAAGTACCGTGCCGAACACTATTGAGCATGTTTTAGACGGGAATTGAAAAAATGAGATTTCCCAGCTACCAATCTCCTCTATATACAGTTTTTGAAAATTTATTTTCATGTTTTGTTATTAATCCGATTTTGGCTTATGTATGTAATATGGACTCATTCAACATCATAAAACATTTTTATTTGAAGCAACGGTTTTTAATTTTCATTGGGGGTTTTTAAATTAAAAAAAAAGAAATTTAATTAAAGAAAGTGAAAAAACGAAGTAGAAATGCGACTATATGCATCCGCATGCTTTACCTAAAGCTAAAGCTAGCGTAAAGCAGCTCGGGTAAAGACGACTGAGTGGGTACGGGGTGGGACCGGAGAGGGAGAAAAAAAGCACAGAGTGTGTGCTCCCCTCACTCCTCCCATCAGCAGATAGAGGGGTCCCGGAAGCGCTGGAGGGGAGAGCAAGCAAAAGCGCTCTCTGCTGCTTTTGCTAAAGGGTTTCCAGGCCAGCAGATGAGGGTGACTGGCAAAAGAGCCGAGTCGAGGGAGCTCGGTTGGCACAAAAGAAGGCCCGCCTTGAAGAGATGGGCGCCAGACTGATACATGCGAGTTGAAAAGCAATAGGCACGGGGACTGACTGTTCAACCCAGGGACCAAGGCTGGAGATTTCAAAAATTGAGAGTTTTTACACATTATTTTTAAAATTGTATTTATGTTTTGGTTAAAATTTATCCGACCATTTTAAAATTTGCCATTTTGACGTTTATGAATCCGTTTCACCCTTGTGGCTATCTGATATCATCAATTTTGAGCTTTCAGGATTAGATGGGCTGGGTATGGCTTAAACTAAAAAACGATGGTGTGCCTCCAAAAATTGGTGGAACCGAAGTGTCCGGACTCAGTGTGTCTAAGCAGCTCTTGCCGAGCTCTTGAGACAACTCTCGTCAGTTCCCGTCAGCATTCCTTTTTATTCCCGACTTTTTTTTGTCCCTTTCTATTCACTGGAACAGGCTTCTCTGTCTCGTCTCACCTCCCGTCTTCACGTTGAGTTTGGGGGCTAGCCGGGCTCAGGCTTTTGCCAAAAGTACACACACTCAACTGGTTGGTTGGTGCCCGAGCCTCTCTGGGAGAGGAAAAAAATGGGGGGAGGGGAAGTATTCCTATGGAATTCCACCACATTATTCTTCTTTTGCTGAATTGTGGGGGAGGGGCACGGATGCTAGGGCGGGTGGAAATAGTGTAGTAAAAAGTTACTGGAGAGAACACAGAGATGGGGCAATAGAGTACACAACATTGGACAAATGGAGTGGAGGAAATAGTGGGCAAACGAAGCACACCCACACCCAACACACAGAGAAGACAGAGGGAGAGAGGGGGAGGACTGGAAATTCCGCTGCGAGTCCATCGCACCCCATCAAATAATCCATCCAGACAAACGACATTTGTTCCTTCTTCCGCCCCTTGTGTTGCTCCCCCTCCTTCCATTCGGTCTTTTTACATTTCCTCTGCCAGACGAATTGGCGGACCAGCTGACTGACTGGATGGAATGAAAGGAAAATAGTGGGGTTGTGTGTGTGTGTTTGGCCGAAGACGGAATGGGTGAGGGCGTAATATGAACGGCGGGGGTCGAATGAATGAAATTGGATGGGTGTGGGTGGTTGGGGAGGGGGGGGGGGGGGGGGGGGGGAGGTGGGGGATGGGATGGAATGGGAATAATGGTTGACGGCGGGCGATAAGCAGGTTTTCCGGTCCTCAAGGTGGGGAGGGAGGAGGACAGTGGCGAATTTTTTTTGGAAATTTGTTGAAAGAAAATCGGAATTTTTTCTTTTGCACAACAATTGTGAAGGAAAAGGACTTTTAACATTCGGGAGTGGAACGAACAGCTAATGATTAGATTATCTTTTCTTTATAGTAAATTAAAAATATGAGTGAAAAAAAAATTTATAATAAGGCAGAGGAAAGGGCTTAATATTTTGTTAAACAAAGAAAAATAGCGCTAAATGTAAAAGTATTATGGGCTTAACAAAAGTGGCCGGCCGGAGGCAATTTTCTCTTTTTCATCACGTGGGGCAAGAATGCAGAAATAATGATGCTTCTTGGGGGTTCTTTTTTCTCTGTCTCTAACAAAGCCCAAGTAATTCCCGTTTCCCCTGTCTCTCTATTCCTATTTTAAATAGTTTTTCTCTTCTCTACTCTTACATATGTACTGTGTGTTTTTCTCTTACCGTTATTGATAATTTGTTAATGCCCTCGGCACACGCTTTTTCTCTCTCTACGTTTGTTTCTTGTAATTTTGCCTTGGGTGCATTTTCTAGCGAAGGTGCCGATAGTGTTGCATGGAATTTCAAAGTCAAAGCGGTTTTTGTTAAACTCGTCAAATTTCAAAAATGGTTTTTTGCATGATTTTTGATTTGGTCCCGACGGTGCCGTCGGACCTCTCCCACTAAATTTAAAGAGTTTTTCTGACTATTTCACAAAATGAGAAGAATGTAGAAAAAATGTTTAATTTTTTTAGTATTAGGGAAATAATCAGTAGTTCCGTTTTTCCATCTCTTTGGCGTCCCGTTACCGTATCCTGTTTTTAGAATGACAACCTATCCCTGTACTGTAGTGTATACAACTACCCGGAAACCGAGCTGCCGGCGATTTTACATTCTTCCTCCCATCCACCAGCAGAGGTGAAAGTGTGTGTTCTGTTCTGATGAGGAACGATCGGTCGGGGCAAAAAGTGGCCCCCTCACCTCACCCCATCCCATTATTTGTCCAGACAGACAGTGCACAGTGCACACACAAGCACAACTTTTTTTTTCTGGGCTGGGACTGACTGTGCTTGTGCTGCTTGTTGCTGGCGGTGGGGGTGGATGAAGCTTTTTGAGGGGGCGGTGGAGGCGGTCGGGCCGGTTTTTCACCCCGCCAACAACCCCCACGCCCCCCCCCCCCCTCCCCTCCCCATGCACATCTTCGCTTTTTTTATCGGAGACAGCGGGTGGCGGCAGATCATCAACAACACACTCTTCACTCACCCACTCACCTCTACTTCACCTTCGATGACGGAGCGCCGCTTTATTTTATATAGTGCGTTTGTGATAAACGATTTTGTTGGCAAATGATGAGGGTGGAGTTTGAAAATAATTTGATCAAAATCATTTTTAAATGTTCATTTTCGCCTCTTTTTTATAATAATTTATGATGCATTAGCGACAAATGATTTTTGTTGCAAGTTATTAATCAATAAGGGAGGAGTTTTGAATTTTTTTTTCGCGTTTAGTTTATATGATTTTTGTTTTAAAAATTTTCTATATTAAATAAACGGTTTTATTTCGATTTGCCTAGGACCTTTCACATTCTTAATGTTTGATCGGGACTGGTAAAAATGGCACAAAATATGCCAAAAAAATTTGCATAACAAAAAATGCAGATTAGAGAAAAAATTTGCCATTCATAGCTGGCACTTGCATTTGGGTACGGCTTCAAAGGGCATTGTCCTTTAAGGATCGAGAAATAAATAGAAAAAAATGGGATCAAAAATCATTAGAATTTTTAAAATAGAATTGAAAATTAAAAGGGCCCAATATTTGGCAATAATTTAAAGGCAAAGATATTAATCCAGGAGTTGTCTTTTTTTGGAAAACAGAGGGCGGGCATAATTTTAAACATCGGGAAAAAAAGTTGAACCCGGATTTGGTACTGGAAAAATGAGCGATTCCTTGATTTTCTCAATTTGTACATGAGGCAAGATTGTTTTATCACAACTGAGAATGCAAAGGATTCAGAAAATGAAGAAAAAGATTAAACAGAAGTGCAAATTCATTTTTGTTTGTTCTCTTAATGTGCATCATTGACTCATTTTTTTTGTTTTGTTAATGTGCATCCCCCTTCCACACTAAACGCTCTAATGATTATCGCCATATCACATTAATCTCGATTGATGTGTGCTATTAGGCGTCATCGCCGTCAGCTCCTCTCTCTTCGGTTGTGTCCCGGAAAACAGTAACAGCATCATCATCATCAGAAATAGTGACCGGGAGAAATGTGCGACGCCGCACTTCACGGTTTTGTCTGAGTGCGGAGGACCCAGTCAGCTACTGCTTGCTGCTCAGGGGGGAAGAAAAAAACTGGACGACAACAACGACGATGACGGGCGGGCTACTTGCCGCCCCCCCCCGAACTCAACGTCAGCAAGCAACAACAACACAACAACCGGTTGTTTGCGCAAGTTTGGACAGACAACTGCAGCAGCTGGTTGGATGGATGGAAGTGGGGCATTGAGCCGGCCCATGTCCACTACGAGCACGGGGTATACGCGTCGGGGGTGGAGGACAGACGGGGGGGGGGTCCATTGTGCGAAGTCCGTCCGTCGTCGTCTGTTCACAACAATTTTTTTTGGATGTGGAGCAGAAAAATGTGTGTGTGTGTGTGTGTGTGTGTGTGTGCGCAACTGGACCCGTTAGTTGCGCTGATGAATGGACTTTAATAAAGTTGGAAGGATAACAAATGTGTGAAGAAGGAATAGGGATGGATGGGACTGAATTAGGTATGACGAAAGTGTTAAAAATTAATTGCAAAATTTTGCTTGCATAAATTTTAAAAAATACGCAAAATTCTATGCAATCTTAAAAGAAGTAAAAAAACAATGATTCTAATTACTTTAATTCCAATATTATATTGTTTATTTAGTTCAGATATTTTGAGAAAAGTTATGGCGTCTCAACCCTTTGCGTTGTCCACATCCCATTATACACGGTTATCGAATAAAAAAAAATTGAAATTTGCTTTGATGTTTATGAAACCAGGAAAAGACTGGAACAAAATACAATAAAATTAAATTTTAATTTATAAATTTAAATGCAACACCAACTCCGCCGTTTTCCTTGCTTTCTCTCATGCTTAATCGTTTCTTTCAGCTGATCATCCTCCTTTTGTTGAAGTCGCCTAAAATCAATTTTAAACTTATGAAAATTAAAAAAAACGAAAAATACTTAAATAAGAAAAACAAAATATATTTTACTGTGCCAATGCTTGCATGGTCTCCTCAATGCCTTGTCCTGTAAAAGCGCTCGACTCAAAGAACATCATGCCACATTCCTTTAAACAGGGGGTCACAAAATCGGTTTCGGGATTATGTGACCCTTAAAGGACATTCAGACCCGTTCTCTCACTTCTTGATCAAATACGCAACGAAATGATCAAGAATTTCAATCGGAATCTCATATTAGGTAGCACCTCAGCAAGATCCTTGCCATGCTGATACGTTATTGTACGACAATGCTCATTGGGATAAAGGTCTACCTAAAAATCGATAATTATGTCATGAACAATTATTTAAAAATGTTAAAAAAATTGAATTTTTGCCTCAATTTGTTAAGAGATTTGCATCCCATAATTTTAAAAATGCGGTTTTTTTGAAGCTTTTAAGAATGGGAGGGGTCCAATGCTCCACCGTAAATTTTAAAATTTTAATGATATTTGTTAGATCAGGGCCCTTCAAAAAGGGCGTGATCCGTGATCATGTCCAGCCCTGCTTTACACAAACATTTAAATTTAAAAGTCAATTAATTTTATAAAATAAATTTATTATAGAAAATTGATTTTTACTGGCCTTGTTCCCGACCAAACAGATTACACTGTCATTGTCCACCCCCGCCTTCACAGATTCAACCCAATTTCGTACATTTAGGAACGAACTTTCCTACATTGAAAAAGACAAAATGTAAAAAAAAAAAGCTTTTACAATACAAATCGCTACTTACTGAAGTCACGTCGTACCTATAAATTCATTTTTAAATTACTGTTTAAAATATTTTTATTAATACTTAAAATATACTTAAGTAAATAAAATATATATATATATTTGATATTTATAAAAATTGAATTTATGGGTATGTTGCTAAATTACAAATAAACTCGGCCTATCGCTCAATATTTATTTCAAATAGGTAAGATTTTTACATCAGAATCACTCCATCCGCTTTGCGAAAATATTGTTTGGTGATTGAGCGAAATCTGAGATAATTATTTTTAAATACCAAGCATCAATGCTTTATTTCACCTCTCTTGCCCAGCTGTATCCCTAAAAAAGTTAAAATTAAATTAATAATTTAAAATATTTATACCAAAGTTGTAGAGCGACCATTCTTTCGCGAACAAGCAAAGTTTTGACAGTAAAATCCACGCCTAATTAAAGATTAGTAAATTAAATTTTTTAAATAAATAAACAAACAAATTTAATTTCTGAATAAGTGTTTTGTTTTTTGATTACCTATAGTTGCATTGAACAATGGCTTAAATCGATTGTGACAAAATCTGAAATAATAAAAAATATAAAATTATACCTATTATTTATTATTAGGAATGCATGGAACTTGCCGATGTAATTTTCAAAGTAAATTCTAGCTTATGCAAGAACAATTTTATCGGGAATAAAAATTGTGTAAAGACGGCATAAGAAAATGGGGTTAGGAGCATTGTTGGGCAAGTGATTTTAAAATGTGAAAATGAGAAGATAGGTAAGTTATGTCGAAAATTTCTATGATTTGATGGCTCAATTACACATTTCCATTTTATGTCCAAATTTTTTTTTATTTTTCAAAATAAGAAATAGAGAAATGAGACTCAATTTTCTCATCCGTAAAATGTCCTCGCAAAAAAAAATTATTCTAACTTAAAACTTGCCTATGCAAAAAGCATGTCTTCCCAACTGCTGAGTCGCCAACAAAAACAACTTTGAAAATTCGGTCAGGAATCTGGAGATTCAATAAAATAAATATAATAATCCTTTTTGACTGATCAGATCAGTTTAAATTTCACCTGCTGAAAGGCCCCTTTAACTGTGCTACGACGATGTGACAAGTTGTTGAGTTCGCCATTAACAGGCAAAGTTGCCGAGTCCGGTGATTGAATCGAATTAAGCGAAACTCGCGCAGCTAACTAAAAAAAGTAATTGGAAATATTTAATTATATTCTAAAGGTTTGAATATGAAAATTGAATGGTATGCTAAAAAAAGGCTAAAATTTACTTCGTTAGTCATCATTTCCAACTCGTCCTGCAAACTTGGTGATTGGCCTCAAATTAAATCATTAATATTTGAGAGACTTTGGTAGAGGGTTTGACCGATCATGAAATCAATTAAATGACATAAGTAATCTTCCAAAAATTTTTTAATGCGGATTTATTTGACTTTAAATTCAAAAATGTTCAGAAAGTTCCGAATTACTATCAATTCCACTGTAATGATGATGTGGATGTTCACTGGATGTCGGAGAATATTGTGACAAATCGTCTAATTCCGCGCGAGATACGGTGGCCAATCCACCGCCTCCGGACATGTCGTTGATTGCAATAGTCAGCGGAAAATGTTTTATTTTATTAAAATAATATTAAACAACTATTTAAAATGCAAAACTTTTTGATGTGCTGGGGACCAATCATCATCACCACTGGAATATTTCTGAAAAGATTGTTGGATTCATCACTTTTTTTTAATTTTAAAAAGTTTCACCTTTTCTCCATCATGCCCTAATGAAATTGTTCTGAATCTTGTATCCATCTGGTCAGAAGCAATATTCTGAGCAGTTAAAATTGATTCTAAAATACCAAAAAAAAAGTTATGCAGAAACTAAATAAATAGAAGCTACTTTTAACTCGTTCCGATAAACCATTCAAAAAATAAAAACAAAAATTTTTTATAAAACCCAAAAATATTTTTCATCGTTAATGTGTTTTAACAAAATTAAAAATTTATAAAACGCACTGATTACTCGCAAAAAGTCCTTTTCGTAAACAAGGTTTACACGATGTCGATCACCCAGTTCAAAGGCGTGTTCAAGCAGTGCAAAAGACAGTCCGGACGGGATGAACGTGTTGTTCAGTCGTTCCAAATCTGCTCGAACAATGAACCCTTTGTGATCCTTGTCGCAAAGCTTGAAAAGTCGGTTGGCCTGAAAAATAACAAACTTAAAAAGGTCCGGCACCTGATTTAGCTAAAAAATTTCATGCTATTTGACCTCATTTTTGTCTCATTGGTACCATTTTGGGTGTTAATTTCGTTTCGTCCTCGTTAAGGAAAAGTTTTGTTTTTATCCCGGCTCCGGCATTTTTCACAATTCGGTGGTCAAACATAAAAAAAAGTAGAGGTCCCCCCAGTCCCAAAAATGCGATTTTTATGGTCTATATTGGGAAATTGAAATTTTTTACACTTTTCTTACAGAATTTGATTGGGATTATTAAACAATGAACGACAATCAAACCCGGCCGATCAAGCCGTGAAATTTTTTGGACAAGGACCAAGTAAATAATTTGTGCATGTTAAAGGGGATGTGAACATGTGCGGGAACCAAATTTTCAAAAGCGGCGAGAGCGATCCCTCCAGAAAAATGCTCACAGGCCTTTTACGCCCGCCCTTTCCCCCTCGAGGGCCAACGCAAATCGATTTGTTCATCCTTTAAAAAACTAAAATACCCCTCACCTCTCCAACCATTCTTCGTAGGCAAAAAGGCAATTACGAAATGTATTTAAAAAGTGCGCAAATAAATATTTTATCAAATTTTTTAGTTAATCTACTGTTTTGGACATTTTTTTTTGGCATTGATGTACTTTTTCCGATTTTTCTTGGGAACCCTGAATTATGGCATTAAGACAATGTTTCGTTAAATTTGGCGCGAATTTGGCCTTTTTTTACCTGCTCTTCTGCCTGTCCCCACTGCCACAGTCTTTGCTCCCATTCGTTAAATTTCTTCTCTCCAAGCAATTTGTGTTCAGCACCGACATCCTCCGACTCGTCCTCCACCAATACACTCATTTTAGGCTCCAAAACCAATGGAGTGCGCGGTCCTATCTAAAGTTTTATTCATTATATGGCGTAAATAGCAAAGTTTGTCAACATTCTTCTGATCTTGATCAGATACCCATTTGTGATCAGTAGCGCCCCCCCCCCCCAGCGGGAATGCCATGCCAGGTATTGGGGGGACCTGACCATGTCGAGAATGCCCGAAATCGGGGTCCCCAACCATGACTTAGGGGCCTATCGACGGGGGCTAGATGTGGGTCCCGCCCGACTGAGATGTAACGCCGGGGGCAATTTTAATTCTGCGTTATCCCTTTGGTCTCTACAGGAGTGGAAGGACGTGACGATGATATTGTAATGGATGAAGATGAGGATGATGTGGAAGAAGAAGACAGCTGGGAAAACAGTGGTGGTCGCCGTCCTCCAATGGCCGCCGCACTTTTCATATTGAATGAAAAATTGTCAGGAAATTTGCTTCAGCTTAACTGTACTATGAATTTGTGGACAAATTTTTAAAAATGTTGAAATTAAAAAATGGTTGAGAAATAAACGAAATAATTTAAATTATGGGTATCTCCAAATTTTTGGCAAACCGCTAATAAAAATTTTCAGCAATAAAAGAAATTAAAAACAAAAATAAAGCATATCTATTGAGCAAATTATTTAGTGCCAATCTTAAATTAACAATTAAGTATTGGTTCCCGAAACTGAAAAAACAATAAATAAATATATAAAAATTATAATTGAATTAGAAAATTTTTTTTAGAATTTTGTTTTATTTATCTCTCCAGACATTTTGGTGAATAAGAGGAATAAATGAAAGCGGGAAGGGCCAATTTAAAATTCAATGCTATAATTTATTCGCGTGATGACTGAATATTTCGCAAAATATTTGCTCAATTAATTGGAAATTGAGAATTTAATTGCCGTTTGTGGAGGCTAAAAGCTCCTTCTCCCGGTTTGTGCTTTTTTTTAAAGGGTTAATTTTTTGCCAAAAATATGCTTCGAAAACTCCCAATAAAGATTTAACCATAAAAGTGCCAAAATATACAGCAAAAATATGCATTTTAATCAAAACAAATCCAATTTTCTACTTATTTCGATTGCGCGTTTTTAAATCATTAGCAATTTCAATTTTACGTGGTTCCTTTTTTTCTGGGTTTCTCGATTTAAGTAAAATTAGGTAATAGTGAAGATGATAGATAGGCCGGCCCCCTTTTTTAAATAAATTTTTAAAGTCAATAAATGAATGGTTTCGGGGGGCGTCGAATGTCACATCAAATTCTACCAATTCCGAACTCCGAGCTCGAATTTAAACAAATCAATGTTTTACAACATATATGTTTTTTCTTCAACAATTTATTTGGATGGATAAAATTGTGAAACACTTCAAAACGGTCTCCAAAACGCTGACGCCACGTCAAACAAATTCATGAAAATACGTATCATAAGTTGCAGTTTTATTTGCGAATTGCATACTATCTCACTTTTTACCAGTGAAAACTTGAGTTTTGTAACTCGGTGACGCCATCGGTGCATTCTCAATCCGGATAATCGGGTGCTGCCCCCCGGATCCGGAAACTCCGGGTCTGATCTTAGTAAAAAAATATTTCTTAATTTTTTAAAATATTTTTACAAAAAAGCATATAAATTGCGGCTCAAAATATTTCATAACATTCATATTATGGTCACAAAAGTTATGTTCTGCTTTTTCAATTTTCACATATTTCCTGCCGATTGTGCCAAATTTCTGTTGATTGCTGGCGATGAGTGCGATTTTTGGCGCAAATAAGCCTAAAAACGATTAAAAATTAAAAAAAATAAACCGAAAAATCTATAAAAACTTGTGACAAAAATAAATTCGTGACCTTCCGTCTGACCATCTGAGCCCAAGTTGGGTTTATGAACTCATTAAGTCCTTCATTATTGCCCGAACTTGCATGCCTGATATTAAAATTAAATTATTTAAAAAATTCAACACAAATTAAAAATACTTGAAACAAGTTTCATTTCTTTAATAATTTTACTTTTGGTCTTTCAATGTATTTCCTTCATTTAGTTGAAATTTTCTGTACAAATTGATCAATTCAGCCTCCTCTTTCTCCTCATGTTGTTGGTTCTCAATTGTAAGTGTGTCGATACGATCCCGTTGCTCACCACTGTATATTCACCGTATTTCCTCTATTAGTACCCCCATTCCCCTCCATTTGTAACAGGGGTGCTCCTAATTACGACTTCTTGTTACGTAGTACGCGTTTTTTGGGTGTTAATTTTAATTATTACGCATTATTTTCACCTAATTTTGTCAGTTTTCTGCCTTTTAAGAATGCCTCTCAACCCTAGAAACCCGAGGTTACTAATAGAGGAAATACGTATTTTATTTGTATTTATACAAAATTGATAATAATTACAAGGATAAATTAAATTAAATTATAGTTTTTTTCTGATTAATATGTACATAACAAATCAAAGTTTTAATTTAATTTATTTATAATCAATATAAAAGTAACAAATTTGTTTATTATTATTTAAATATTTTATAGTTTTGCCTCAAATTCAGTGAAGAATCGTGGTAATTTCCTGCAAGATCAATCTGCGATGGAATTTCAACTTTTTGCATTCCAAATGGTGTCCACAATTGATGGATTGAGGACAAATCTTCCCGATGTTTATCCAAATTTGGCGAACTGTAACACACATTTAAACCGGTAAACTTGAATTTAAAACGGAATTTTTAAAATTTTAAAAATTCCGTAATTTCCCCATTTAAATAGAAGCAATGGGGTATAGCCAGCCAGCCAGCCAGTCCACTCTTCACACCTTGACGTCCAAAGATGGTGCATTTTGTCAAGATTGGAGATGCCTGCACGATTAGAGCATATTGGCGGACCTAATAAAAAATAAAAATTTATAAGGACTAATTTTCATTTTTCTACGACGTTTTAAGAACAACCATTTCCCGGTAATAAATCTAAGAAATCAATCTAAAAACAATAGCCATTTTTAAATATAGATTCAAAAAGGCACATATCAAAATTTAATTTCCTACTCACCACGAATTGACTGCATGATGTTGTTGTTGTTGATGTTGATGAAGTTGTGCCCAACTTTTGACGCCCCGCTGTCGTTGATGGTCTGCAAATTTTTCAACAATTTGCTTGAATCGCATTGTTGGCCAATTTCGCCCCAATGTGTGCTGTCTTTATGCTGTTTTTCAGCAGTGCCACCAAATTGGGGTTGAATTCGATTTTGTTCGTTCAATGCACTGGTCGAGCGTTTGCCCGACTGCCATGCGTCGACAACAACGGAGAGGGCATCATTATTTTTGGCACATTCTTTGTCACCCAAATATTCGGCAGATCTACACGCATATTTTTAAAATTTTAAATAGTATTTTTGCGTTATATACCAGGGATGTTGTTTTATCAAAAAGACAAGAACAAAAGAACGAATCAACAACAACAAATTTTACTCTATATTTATGCAACGAATTCATATTTTTGTGCGCGACCACCAAACACTGATTTAAAAAGCCATAATTAATCCATAAATTACGATAAAAAGACGAACATAAACATGACATGAACTCAACAAGATCCCTGGTATATAATCTTTTTGATATAAATATTCATATTCATTAGCAATTTATTTATGTTTTACTGGATTTCTAATTTTTTGAGAGAGCATTCAACTCACTTTTACAAGGAATCAAAAAAAAGGGTATTTGAAAGGCCTTTTCAAAAAATGTTTATTATTTTCCTCAAAAAGATAAAATTTTTCAACAAAAAGATAAATTTAGAGTATGGCAATCTGGAGAGCTTTGGTCGGAAACGGTAATTTATCAAAAATCCTTCGCAATTTAGTTAAAGGTAAACTTTTTTATATATTAATTTTTAAATAAATTTTGTTATTCCCGGCAATTTATGACCACCAACTTGTTTCGGCCCTTTTGCATGCCTGATTCCGTCACGTTCAACAACATTTCACTGTAATCCTCCAACAATGGGATGTGGGAACTAATCAAAAAAAATGCACTTAATTCTAGCTAGAACCAAAGTGTTACTTGATCCACCAAAAATGATCTAATCGAGTTGATTCGGGCTAATAATGCGTGTTATCAGAGATTTTTGAATCTGATCATATCATCAATCACTAGTAAACAAATCGACCATGAAAGCATAATAAAAAGCAGGCGTGTGCACCAGGGATGTCGTCCGTGTCAAAAAAAAAACGGAACACGGAATAACGGAATGCAAAAAAATGCGGAACACGGATGGAGGCGGGGTGGATTGGCGGTGCCGATAGGCGTCGCCGGTAAAATTGTTGATGAAATTTGTTCAAAAAAATTGGTCACACCCAGGGTGACCACCTGTAAAACCCAAAAATCAGGATTAGCACCTGAAAAATCAGGATTAGGCTATGCAAAAATCAGGAACGATTTTTAGGCGTCAAAATATACGAATTTAATGCCAAAACTTTATTTGTTCTATTTCTCGTCATGTTTGACCTGGTCCAGCAACTCCGCATCGACGGCGCCGACAGGCGCCGTCGGGAAATTTTTTTTATAATTTTAAAGTTTTTGTTAGGAAAATAATGCAAAATTTCAAAAATTTTGCCGATTTTCGTTCGAATTTTGCTTTAGTAAGGGGGGGGGGGGGGTCGGCGGTGCCGATAGGGGCTACCGGTCCGAAGGTCGAAAACTCCGAAGGTCGAAAATCCGAAGGTCGAAAACTCCGAAGGTCGAAAAGAACAAAAACAGTCCGAAGGTCGAAAAGAACAATTATAGTCCGAAGGTCGAAAATCTGAAGGTCGAAAATTCTGAAGGTCGAAAAGAACAAAAACTGTCCGAAGGTCGAAAAAAAATAAATTCAGTTTGAAGGTCGAATTAACTACGAGTTCGACGCGGACATTATCGAATGCTGTCTCATCTTGGACTCCAAATTGAGGCTACGCCGGACAAATGAACTATTTGGAAGAAAATATGAATGATTCGACGAATGCCTAACAAAAATCCCGTTGATCGCTTTGTTAGAAAATTTTAACGGGTTATTATCCGATAAAAATTGATCCAAGCTGCGTTTTTTTATCATTTCTGAGTTGTTATTTTATGAATTTATTATGAATAAATGTGTATGGCGATTTAAAAGTATTTTTTTTAGTAAAATTAATGGTCTTTTTAACATCTGAATTTTGCAAAAAATGTTCGAAATCCGGGCCCGGGGTTCGAAATTGGTCAAAATTGAGGTCATATTCGGATTCTACACCCCCGAAAACCCTTAGAAAAATCTTTTTATCAACTTAGAAGAAAAATAATTTTTGAAATTCGACATTCCGTGGCTTCGACATTTCCATGGCCATAACTTTTTTGAAACTTGTCCAATCGCAAAGCTTTAACTTAATGTTAGCTTCAATCATGTTTTTTATTTTCTATTCGACTTTTGGACAGTTTTTGTTCTTTTCGACCTTCAGATTTTCGACCTTCGGACAGTTTTTGTTCTTTTCGACCTTCGGACAGTTTTTGTTCTTTTCGACCTTCAGAATTTTCGACCTTCAGATTTTCGACCTTCGGACTATAATTGTTCTTTTCGACCTTCGGACTGTTTTTGTTCTTTTCGACCTTGGGACTTTTCGACCTTCGGACCGGAAGCGGCCGATAGGCGCCGCCGAGAAAATTTTGAATTTTTGACTCCATTTGTTAAGGGATTTGTGACCAAAATTTTTTAAAAATTGTGGCGTTTTGAAGCTTTTTAAGAATGAGAGAGGTCCGGTGGCGCCGATAGGCGCCGCCGGGAAAATTTTTTTTGAAGATTTTAACGATATTTGTTAAAAAAATTGGCCATTTTCACTGAAAATCTGCAAATTTTTGAAAAATCAGGAAAACACCCAAAAATCAGGAAACCTGATAAATAAGGTATTATGGTCACCCTGGTCACACCCCCAGATTTTTGCCCAATTTTTCGTTGAGAGGAGACTAAATTCGCTTGGAAATTTTCTTATTTTGAAATATTAGATCAAAATTTTCGATCTTTGAGCGCGAAAAAAAAATATTAGAAAAATAAGAAAAGTCAAATTTCTAATATTTCGAAATTTTCCGGATTCCGGATGCCGATTTCGGATATTTTTGGGTTTGGCATGCCAGATTGGGAGAGGGGGTGGGCGGTGCCGATAGGCGCCGCCGAGAAAAATTTTTAAAATTTTTGACTCAATTTGTTAAGAAATTTGCAATCAACATTTTAAAAACGATAATTTTTAAAGCTTTTTTGAAGTGGTAAGGATCCGACAAAATTTTCTGAACCACCATCCCAACCGAACTTTAAATGCCACACCACTAACCACTACACCACACCATAATGCATTGGCCGGCCCCAAAAATCTCAATAATGCCCAAAAAATACGGAACACGGAATTACGAAATGCCCAAAAAAATACGGAACACGGAATTACGGAACACCCAATACGGAACACGGAATACGGACATACTAAAAATACGGAATTTCACGGAATACGGAACGGACGACATCCCTGGTGTGGTGTCCGCTAGTCCTCAAAACCCCGTCAAGCGCCCGTGGCGAAATGAATTTCACAAATTTTAAATTCTGTTTTTCCATCAGCTTCAAAAAATAACGGATACGCCGGATACGCGCGGGTTTTAGTTGGTCATAACCGTTAGCCTCCCAAAGCATTGAATCAGATCATTTTAAAATGGTCCGGATCATGGAATGACGACAACCTTACCTCCTACGCCCCATTAAAATGCCCTCAAAGTCGGGACTTCTTTTCCCTGTCCTCAACATTGGGCCATTTTCTATGTTTGGCCCTCCTCCAATTTTGTCTTTGGCCTCAAAGAAGCAAAATGTTGGCACCGCCTGCTCTGTTGCTGGTGGTGACCAAACATTGGCCAAACTGTTGTTGCTCCAGCCCAGCTTCTCCTGCTCATAAAAACCGGAGAAGGAGTAGGCCGTCAACCCCGGCGGAGTGTGGGGGCCTAAATTTGAAAAAATAAATAAAAAAATTTAAAATTTGAAATTAAATAAATTAGTAAACCGTCAAAACAGTAATTTTTTGAAAATTTATAATAAATTATTTGGTGGAAAAGTTTTGCTATTTAACTTTAAATTTATTAATTTGTGGACCCGATGAATCTTGTTCCGCTTCTTCCTGCTTTTCAAACACCGTACTTTGAGTTGATGTCTGACTAACGCACACATCGCTTGATGAAAAGCTTTTTTGTTGCTGCATTTTGCGCTAATTTTTTAAATTTATTTATTTAGTATTTCAAATTTACAATTTTATATAAGTCATTAATATATAATTTTTTATTGAACGTACCATTGTCAGACGCATCGCTTCAAGCCGTTTATCCAGCTCTTTCTCAACATTTTCCTAAATTTTGAAGGTATTTACTATCTGAACTTAACTTTTTGGTGGTACGATTTGTTTGTTCGATGTCGATGTGTAATTCAAATTTGTCACTGATGAGGAATGAATCGACGGCATTGATGAGGTGGCATTTGATTTCATATTAATTAAGCCTTAAATTGGCATTTGATTAGATTCAAATTTTTGTTGATTTTTTCGAAACATCCAAAAAAACAGAATTTTCTTAACCTTTTTTGTCAAAACATATTTTTGTGCTTTCTTTTAACAAATTGAATTGCGTTTTTGTTCCCATATTTATTCAGAGCATTCGAAAAGTACCAGATTTATTTGGCATTTTTTTGCTTTATGACTCCTTCAAATCCAAACGCCCCTCCACCCGCATTGATATTATTATTAAGAAAAACTAGTCACAAAATGTTTATTAATATAATTGTTTCAAAATTCCATGTTTCCAAAAAGCAAATAATTTTTTTTACTTTTCCCGGCCAACATTCCCACAATGGTCGAGGTGGACAATGGCGGGAACTGCTCATAATTTTCGCCCGTATTCGATGAGGGCCATTGCTGCTTATACTCATTTTGCACTTGGTATGGTAGGTTGAACTTGGGTTGAATTAATTTTTGAATTTTTAAAATTATGTTTTAGCATACCGTTCCGCATGAATCCATCTTTCGGAACTGCTTTAATTTGCCGCCAATGCGCCGAACTGTGCCAACTTGCGGCGATCGTACCATGGAGCGGGTCAGCAATGTTTCACCCTCAATTTGATGGTGAACATGTTGCGGCAAATTCTTAATTTTAAATTATTAAAAATTTTAATAATAAGCCTAATTATATGTACCTCATTATATTTTAATAATGTTTCCAGTTCTTCTTCCGTTTTTGGATGAATGAAGAAACAACGATTTCCGAACGGACATATGCCGGTTGTCGTGTAATTTTCGCAAATTCGCGTTTTATGCTTCGGATTCGCCCGACTTGAACTTAATTTTTTAACACAATTTCTAGTTATATTATACTGGAAAATATTATTTAAATTTGTATTTTTTGCAAAATAATCCCAAATTCAATCTTTAAAAAATATAAATGAAATCATACGGTAATGGTTGCAGCTCGTCTTCGCCGTGGGCAAAATTGCACTGATCACTATAGACACATGGTCTGCCCTCAAGCCATGCCTTCAAAAATGCAAATTTTTTTCATATTTTTTCATATATTTTTTAATTTTTTTTTTAAATCTAAGCAATTATCCTAATTGCATTTACATACTACTGCTATTTAGCGAAAATTAAGTACATCATTGCGAAAAAAAAATTTTATTTTTATATTTTAAATAATTTTTATATTTTGTATTATAAGCCTCTTGTACAAATTATAATCATTAAAAAATTAATAATAAATATTTATAAAACCTACTTGACACATTGCTGTTTTATACGCCTCACGTTGACGCATTCGCTTCATTGCTGGGTCAACGGTGATGCAGAACAATGAAGAACGACGACGACTAAATAAATCAAATAAAATTAATTAAAATTTTTTAAAAATATTTTATTTGGTTCCTTACTTTGCAATGTCGGGATTGATGTACTGGGTGAGGTCAGTTGTGGACGCATTCTTGGCCAAAAGTGAACGCTTTGCCAAAGAAAAGGGTTGCGCTTGAGGCGTATGCAATGGTAACTTGAATATTATTTATTTACATCAAATTTTTTTTTAAATTACCATTTCTGGAAAGGTTGACTCAAGAACTGTTTCGATATGTTTATTTCTAAATAAAAAATATTGAAAACAGGTTTGAACTGCGCATAAATTGATACATCAAGGCTGGCCCTTCTTTGCTTTTCCCGCAATTTTGATTTGAATTATTTCCAGTTTGGCTTTGCTTATTTTCATTGTTAAATGAGTTGAATGCTTTTTCATACGCTTCATCTCCCATTCTATGGAAATATTAATGTGTATAAAATTATAATATTATGCAACAAATACTAAAAGGGGAGAAAATTTTATTGGTATATGTAAATCGATGCGTAAAATTAAGAAAATTTAAATTTAGGGTTGGCACCCTGACATCGGGGTTGAGTTTTCAAGGGTTGGGTCAAAAAACTCAGCCCTTCGTTTTGTAGTTTCTGAACAATTTTTTAAAGTGTAATATTATTCTTCATCATTCCTCGCGTGCGGGTTGCCTCATTTGGCTTGAAAGTGTCATATATTCATTTATTCCCCCGCGTTCTTCGTCTTGCCGTCCCTGGGGCAACGGATTTAAAAGTTGAAAAAAGTGGCACAAATCGATAATAAACTTCAAAACATATTTGTCCCGACCACCATTCATTAGAAGTGTGAGGCCAATTAATTTGATTTCTTTGTATTTTTTTAAAGGTCCTCAACACTAACGATGCTCAAATTTTAAAAATTTATTTTTTGAGAGAATTTTGGGGAAGTTAATAATAATTTTTAAATTTGAAAATTTTTCATGAGTTTGCTGTTAAAATAATTACGGATAAGCTTATTTCCAGCAGCGTTTTGACGCTCCATAACTCGATCCCAATTAAAGAAAACATGTTTGTCATTTGAAGGCCTCAATGAGCAGAACTCATGGCAACGGTCTTTTTCAAAAAAATAAAAATTATGATTTGAAACTTTTCTGTCCGACCATTCTTTACCCAATCACTTAGCTCTTTTTATACATTAAAATAAGGCCCAAAAATTCGGGGGTGACATGTCGGTGGTTAGGGGTAAGGCACAAAAATGCTCGGCGGTAGGGGATCATTAGGGTGGGTCGGGGGTGAGTGAGCGCTTTAATCCAAAATGTCTGTGGCACTGGGGTGGTGGTGCATCCCTACTCAACAAAGTCCAAGGTAAAGCCTGATGAAAAAATTGTTAAATCTTTTACATGTTATTTTAGATTGGAAACACAATGCGTGATTATTGGGGTAATGCTGCCATTCCCCCCCCCCCATGTTTGTGGTTGTGATCCACCCAACAGTGTGTCTGATTGGAAATGGGGGCAGGGCCATTTACATAATGCCACAATTGTAGACAAAATCGGCCTCTTTTGAATGCGGCAGAGGGGAATAAATCTATATTAATATAAAGCCTCTCATTGTCCTTGGTCCACGTGTAAAAGTCACCCTATTCAAATGCCCTTTCAAACGCTTATTGCTTTTTCGGTCACATTTTTTTTCTTGGTATTTTTCTCGTGATTTTTTGACTCTATGTTTAATTTGAACTGATTTTGTTGGGAATGAAAATTTGCTATCATAATACATCCATCACACACATTCCGTCGAACCCCGGGTTTTCGTTGCTTTTCTCATCTAAAACGGATATTTTTTACGTAAGTGCCTTATGTTTTATTTTTTTTGCAATAGTGTTTTAATTATTATTTTTTTTGTCAAAAAACTAATTTGTAGGAATATTATCAATTTATTTTCGAAGTGTTCGTTTTGTGAAAATGAAAAAGTCTAGGTTTAGGGGCTGCACAAAAAGGTAGGATGGAGTTTGCTCAACCCAAAAACGAACAAGAGGGGTTGCAAATCGACAATTAGTTAAAATTAGAGCCCGGACTTGTAAACCGATCGATAATCTCGAAAACCCTCGGTTGAGTCCAAATTTTGTCGATCGAGATTTCGATCGTAAGTCGAGCGAGATTTCGATCGAATCTTTCGGCCGAGATTTACCGAGATTTCGATCGAGAATCTAGATCGACCCGTGCTCTAGTTAAAATCAATTCTACACCACCGATAACCCCGGTAACAAAACTTTTCTCTTATTTTAAATTGATTAAAAATCGGAGGACCGACCACCAAGCAGTTTGGTATTATTTATTTATTATAATCAAAGTAAACTTTAAAAGAGTTAATTTTTTTAACGTTAAGGGTGAGTTGAAAAATTATGAAATTAAATATAAAATTGCATTTTATTCAATGTTTGTTTTGCGGCGCATCATTAATATTTTTTGGCAGAGCGATTGGGAATTGGAAGGTGTAATTTGTGAAATTTTCAAGCTGTCAAAATTGAGTCGGATTTTGTGATCGATTTTTTTTTGTTGTATGAACAGCGGTTCCTCCTCTCCCAACTCAATTCACCAACCAAAAAAATAGCAACAACCTAAAAATCATATACATGTCAAATTCCGGAACCATTCACAGTGCACAATTTTTCAAACTTGAAAATATTATCAAAAAAGCGTAACATTTACTCGACACCACACTCAATTCCATCCAGAACGTAAAAATGAGTGCACGATTTTTCCCCCTTTTTGAAATTCATCAACATTATGAATCTGAAACGATTTGTTGTTGCAAAAATCGAATAAGTTTTAAATTCAAAATTTTTCCATTAATCATAAAAAAACATGGGCAAGTGTATGTGTATGGGGAAAACCATTACAAATTATATATATATATATAGAGGAACTCCTCAATAATCGAAACTATAGGCTAACGGGAGTATATATAGTAACGCGGTGTAGAAAGGCCGTACATAAAATGTGAATCGCTTTAGATTTAAACAAAACAACGCATTCGATTTTTCTTAAGCGCTTCACTCTGGCCCATGGGTACACGGCTTTAGTTGTATAGGTATTTGTACAATTGTATTTTACAGAAATTCTTGGTTAATTTTTCCTCAATAAAAATCTTCCTCCTTCAGTGACCCGCAGCGAAAAACCATCCATCATTGGTCAAAAATTTTTGGAACTTTTCCTTCCAATTCTCCCATTTCGGCACGTCAAAGCACTCGTCACCCTCAAATTTGTGTTGTGTTCGCAATTGTTCACGAATTTTGTGCCGTCGTTCAAACCAATGTCCGCTGGCACCGTTTCCGCCGCCGCCGCCATCAGCTTCATCGTTTTCGTGGCGATTGACTTAAAACAACAATTAAATTTGCAAGAATTTGTCATCAAACTTGGCTGGTGTGACATAACAGGAAAGAAAGTTCATTTTTGAAAAATATTTTCAAAACAGAGAATAATCCGTACCCGATGTATCACACTAACCTCACAAAATACTACACTTAAAAAAATATGTTTTTTTTCCGTCCCTCCCGCCATTCGCAAAAAATTCATTTTAAAAAATGCAAATAAATACAATTTTGTTTGTTTGAATTGCGCTTGCGCAACTCTTGACGCAACGATGCACGCTCAAACAGCCATTTGGTGAACTTCGGTCCAAAAGCACCAATTGTTGTCGAATAATTGTCCCGCAAACGGCGCCAACGGTGTTCAGTCCGAGCATCGGCACGCTAAAAATGAATTTTAGTTACGTGAAATGTATAGTAAAATGTTTTTTTTCAAGTAAAAATGAAGAAAAAAAATTAGGGCCAGGCATTTTTAAAAATCCGGGATCGCGGGTTATGCGAGTAGCCCAAGGATCCAGCAATGGGGTTTCCGGGACAAAATTGCCTAAAAACTCGTGGGCCTTTAAAATGTTAAAAAAATGTCTCCACCCAAGCAAAATCAACATACCTTTGACTCCCATATATATTCCTTACGGTGGGGCCCATCATTTTCTTCCCGGACTGTGTTCGGTGGTGCAGGAGGCAACAACGGTTGTTCAGTGCGGTCAGTCGAGCGTGCCGTTGTTTTAAGCTAAATACAATTAAATTTGGTATTTAGCAATTCTGTAAATAGTAGTTTTTCAAATTTATTGCGTCCCCGGGCTCAATTTCTATTTTTTGAGTTGCTCTCAAATTCCATAATTTTGAACCAAAATTTCTACTATAAGATATTCTGACGGCGCTGTCAACAGCACCTCGCTCACTAAAAATAATGATTGAAAAAAGATAGCTCAGAAAAATGTAAAGTTTGCAAAGAATGTTAAATTTTTTTTTTGAAAAATTTCAGAAAAACCGGCTCGGGTGCCGGGCCTTGGAAAATCCGGACGGGCTCAGTATGATTGAGCTGACAAACCCGGGTACCCGGGTCCGGCTTTTTCAAAATTCCGACCCCTACTGTTTTTCTGGATATGATTGAAAAAATAATAATATTGTACCAACCTTGACCACTTCCGCTTGGAGTTGTCTTATGGCCTTCTTTTGCTCAATTTTGTCGGTTCGCAGACGTTTGACGACATCTAGGCTTGCTTCGTAGGCATTTTTCTAAAATAAAAAGTTGCAACAACTTCTTTACTAAAAACAAATCATAAAAGCGCTTACAAATTCCACGAGATCATCTCTGCAATTGTCATAAAATTCGCGAAACGAGTCGTTCAAATCCATTTTTTGGCCAATCTCTGTATGATTCAACGGCAGATTAAAGCTGGTCCAGGCAAAGTTTTCTAAACATTCGATTAAAAGAACAGCAACGCGCAACTCAAGAGCCATCACACCAAATTCAACTAGTTTTGTGCCAATTGGCCAAAGAAGAAAATTTTGGAAAATTGACCTTGGTGGCGCAGATGGCAAACAAAAATATTGCAGTCGCTAATTGAAAAGGTTTGCATTTTAAAACCCGTTTTATGTAGCCAAATTTTCAAAATAAACTAATTTGTTTAAATTAGTCAACTAAATTTATTAAACCATCATAAGCGGAGTCTATTTGCTGTAAAAAAAAAATAGATTTGGCCATTACCGAGAACGGAGAGCACGGCAGTGATAGTCATTGCACAGAACAGAACCGTCATTACTCCAATCGGTTCAATACCATTTCCGACTAACTACAAAAGCGAGAGACTTTTTTTTTTGTAAGATATTCAATTTAAAAATTTGACAAATAAACCTTCTGATGCTGCGCAACCCGAACCGGCGGTGACACGGCGGTGCACATTTCCATTTCAGCATCAGCAGACGAACCATCCGACGTAGAGCCGCCGTGGCTGCTTGGCACAGACCAAATCGAATTCTCGACACTAAATTTTTACTATTCAATGCCACAATTAGAGCTTGAAATTTGAAAAACCGAGCCAAGATTTACCCAAGACAAAAAAAAACAAAATTCTGACGCAGGATAACATTTTTTTTTTTGCGATTTTTGTATTGATAGATTGCAAGATCATGTGATGTCCCAAAAAATACTAAACCTTAGCTCATCTTCCAGCGAAAATTCGGAACATAAGAAAGGATTAAATGACGCGTCGGAACTGATTTTATGCTCAAACAATGGTTGATCAGATGCGAATGAATTGGCAACATTTTCAGGAGCTTCAGACGCGGGCAATTCCTAAATTTTAATACAAATTTAAGAATTAATGTTTACATTTTTCTAAAAAGACAATCAAAAACCTATACAATCTTTAAGAATTGTGGTTTTGTTAAAAAATAGAAAACTAAAAGCAATGCAATTCCATTTTAACATTAAAACAAATGCTCAAAAATTAAAAATTCGTCTAATTTTTCGTCGGGTTTAAATTTACCGTTTCATTTTTTATCAATTCCCACGATTCGGCACTCGAAATTGACCTCTCCGAGCAAGAGCGCTGACGTTCCATTTAATAGTTGTATTTTTGCTTAAACAACTAACAATGTTAGGGGGGGGCTATCGGACATTTCGCCCATTGGACATTTTGCCCAGTAACGAAAAAACGGACGTTTCGCCCATAGGACATTTCGCCCATCGCTCGCCCATTGAATCATTCAGATTCGAATAAAAATACTACCAATCACGATTCCTCTCGTCGAGCTGAGTACAACAAATCCGCAAAAAGTTTGTGCGGGAGTCTCTGTGAAGAAAGTTGAGCCAATAAAAGTTGACCAAAATGGGTTGTCATTGTGTTTTTTGAATTTTTTTGATAACTTAATGAATTTTTGAGTACAATTTTAGCCAAATATTCGCGGTGCGGTACGTTTGAGTGTGGCCGTTTGAGTGTGGCCGTTTGAGTGTGGCCGTTTGAGTGTGGCCGTTTGAGTGTCGCCGTTTGAGTGTGGCGCCGTTTGAGTGCCGCCGTTTGAGTGTGACCGTTTGAGTGTGAAGTCAAAAATGGACCTTTCAGTGTCAAACTTTATAAAGCAATTTTGGTTTTCCTTTTTTGGTTGAAATATCGCATTTTCCTACGAATGAATAAAAAGAAGAAAGTTTTGAGCTTAGGGGGTTTGTTAGGCTTAGGCCTAAGCCACCCTGGCTTGGGGTTCGTTAGGCTTAGGCCTAAGTTTCTGCGCGATTTTGATCATAAATACATTTGTTACAAAAAAACGAGTTGAATTTTGTAATTCTTTTTTATTCAACTCGTTTCAAAAAATCAACTCGTTTCCAAAAAAAACGAGTTGATATTTTACCTTAACAAACAGACCTACTGAATGATAATTTTTACATGTAAAAAACAAATTTTTTAAGCTATTATTGTTATTTTTACAAACATTTTTTCGATCCTATTTTGAGATTTTTCGATCCTAAAAGTAGCATCCCTAGTTATAACAATTTTTTTAGGTTTCAAGATTTTTTTTAGATTGAATTCATTGGCACTGAAAGGTTTATTTTTGACTTCATACTCAAACGGCCACACTCAAACGGCGCCACACTCAAACGGCGCCACACTCAAACGGCGACACTCAAACGGCTACACTCAAACGGCCACACTCAAACGGCCACACTCAAACGTCCGTGTCCGAAATATTCGAACGACCATCAACTCGTTTTTCACCAACTCGTTTTTAATCCACCCTGGCTTGTGGTTCGTTAGGCTTAGGCCTAAGTTTCTGCGCGATTTTGATCATAAATACGGTAAATATGTATCACAGGTCCCACTCTCAAAATCGAACGAAATATATATCAATCGACTCCTCTCGGTCTGTAATGTAAGAATCCGAAAAAATTTTTTTGCGGAAACCACTTTGAAGCAAGTTATGAGCCCGGGACTGAAGTGTCTTTTGACTGTGGACTCAGTTGTCCACTGATTAAAAAGTGGAGAAAATCACTCAACTAGGCTTTCAAAATTACGAATTTGTCGTAGAAAATCAAAATTGAGCATTAAAAGCGGTTTTTGAACCGATTTAAAAACTTGAAAATTAAGAAAAACGTGAAAAGTAAGGAAAAACGACTATTAAGTAACAAAAGCCGGATATAATAATGAAAGGCCGTGTAACGGCCCGCCAACAGCGAGATGGAATTGATATTTAGAGCCCGCAAGTCACTCCAAAAGAACTTAGAAATTCCCACGAAAAAAGTGGAAAAAAGCCGAGAAAAGGCATGGGTAAGTATTAAAAATCGCACTGAAAATAGAGGCCAGAGAAAATTTGAGTGGGCGAGCGAACGGCTTCAAATCACAGTGAGAGGCCCAACAGTCGGCCAAATCACACCCACCAATGGGACCTCGTACGAGGGCTTTAACGTGCACCTCGCTAAAAATTGCAAAAGCGAAATCTATCGTTGGACAAATTATCCCACAAAAATCGTTTGCCATGTTGCTTCGAAAAATCAAATTAATACGCTAGGAAGTTCCATTTTGGTGATGAGAAAATTTTTGGAATTCTCCCAAAAGGACTTTCTTTTTGTTACATCTGCTCTACATTGTAATCACTAGGGAACGGATTATATGCATTTTTGTTTTCTTATTTTTGCCTTTTTGGGAAAATACACCCCTAATGATTGATTTAAGGACGTTTTTGAAGAAAAAAATTCACCTTTAAATATTATTTTCTAATCATTTTTGAAAAAGGGGGCTAGGTGTCCGGACTTTTCGAAAGTAGACTTTTCGACAGTGGGCTTTTCGACAGTAGCGGACTTTTCGACAGTAGCGGACGATTCGACAGTTGATTTTTCGACAGTACAACAATTTCCAATAAATTAAAATTCGTTCTTAATAAATAAATTTATTCTGATAATTTTTAATATTAGAAAAATTCAAAAGAATTTGTTTATTGGTTTTAAGTCAGGGTTCGTATCGGGTAAAGACAATTCCCAAGGACAGACATATTGATTTTCAAGGACATAACAGAAAAATTTGGCGAAATTCAAGGACGCTCAAAATTTATATTTTATCAAAACAAAACGCTTTATTCCTGTTCAAATGGCTTATATTTCTCGCCCGAATGAATTTTTTCTAACATTCTTGTTTTCGCTCGCATTTCTTTATATGTATCATTTTTTTGCGCGTGATTTTTCAAAAAATTTTTGGGAAAAGGTGGAGGGGGGGGGGGGGGTCGGCGGTGCCGATAGGCGCCGCCGAGAAAATTTTGAATTTTTGACTCAATTTGGTAAGGGAATTGCAACCAATTTTATGAGAGTACGGCGGCGCCGATAGGCGCCGCCGTGAAAAATTTTTTGGAAATTTTAACAATGTTTGTTAAGAAAATTGATGGAAAATACCTAGTAAATTGGCCATTTCCCTTTCTGCTACTCTTGACAATATTATTTTTCCCATTCGGGATTGAATACACTTTAATAGAAACGATCAAGAATCAACTCTATTGAAGCGCTGGCGCATTTTTGATAAAATGACCATTTTCTATTGAAAAATTTTGAATCTTCACAATGCCAAAACATGAATATTTCCATTAAAATCCCAATATTTTCAACACTCACGCCAAACCCTCATTTTCAAGGACAATCTTGAAAATAAGGACATTTTCAATTTTTAAGATCGAGGTTCAATTTTCAAGGACTGTCCTTGCCATTCAAGGACGAATACGAACCCTGTTTAAGTTATATAATGAGTTAGAAATATCAATGATCCTAGGTACGTGTTACAAATAAGTCCTATACTGGGTTAGGGAGTCTATATGCCATAGCTTTCAGTTATTGATATGGATCGCGTTGCGCTCGCGCATTGAAAAGCGCCACTATGTTTCATCTTGGTCAACATAATAGTCCTTTCTCTGCATCCTCTTCCCGCGTATGCCGGGCTGTCATCCCATTCGCGAACGCATTGACCTAGTAATGGTCTTCTGGCTGCTTCGGAAACCTGCGTTTTGCCACCGTTACGTTTTGCCACCTCAACAAGAATGTTACTTGTTGCCACCCCAGCAAAAAATGTTACGTTTAACCACCTCAACAAGAATGTTACTTTTTGCCACGAAATTTGCCACCAGACATAAAAAAGAAAGGTTTTATTGCGACTGACAAACGTGTAAATTGTGACCAGTGTACTTTTGGTTAAGGCAGCCAAGAGAATTAGAACAAAAAAAATCTAAAAATCTTCCAAAAACGGGCATAAAATAAACAAATAACCAAACAAAATAATAAACATGTTAGGAATAAAAGGTGTATAATCTATGATTTTGTGGCGTCACGAGCTGAGTACGAATCAGCAAAAATTTCTTGCCGGAAAGCCCTATGAAGAAAGTTATGGCACCTCAAAGTTGGCCAAAAACTAAGGTTGCACGGGACCGGGACCAGTACTGAAATGGTCAATTTTTCAAATTTTGGTACTGAAATTTTGGTCCCGGTTTTTCAAAATTCCTTTAAAATCCCACTATAAAAGTCCCGGTTTTTACAAAATGATTTTTTTTCTTGTTTTTGTCCAGTGGTCCCGGTTTTTTTTTTTGACCGGGACCAAATTTAGTTCCGGTCCCGGTTTTTCCAAAAGTCCCGGTCCCGTGCAACCCTACCAAAAACCATAGGGGGGACCCTTTTGGTCAACACTTTGGAAAAAATTTTTATTCCAAAAATTGTATGAATATATCTTATTTGATGCGCTGATTACCGTCAGTATAAAATAAGGATAAGAATTTGAAGCGGTTTTTGAACCGGTTTAAATTTTGAAAATTAAGGAAAAACGATTTTTGAGTAACAAAAGCCGGATAAAATAATGAAAGGCCGCTGGCGGCCCGCCAACAACGAGCATGCGGAGACGGAGCAAGTAGTGGGGCGAGACGGAGGGCGTAGGAAGAAGTCTGACGAGCGCCACTGGGGGGCGAGCGCGCGGGGACCCGCGGAGCGGGCGCGCGCGAGACCCCCAGCCGGGTCACGCGCGGACTTCTTCCGGAGCCCGGAGTCTCACCCCACCTACTGGCCGCCGTAGTCGAGTGTGCGGTACTTTGGCTGCTATTTTCCAACTTACTGTCTAACTTTTATTGGGCTTTGGTGTTACTCAAAAGTTGGGTTTTCTTTAATTTTCAAAAATGTAAACCGGTTCAAAAACCGCTTCAAATTCTTAATTCCTTATTTTATATTGACGAAATCGTAATCAGCGCATCAACTAACATATTTTCCGACAATTTTTGGAATAAAAATTTTTTCCAAAATGTTGACCTTTTTATAATGCCGCTATTGGAAATTGAATGTAAAAGCAGTAGAAAAGTTATGAATAAAATGCATGACGTAAAATTAGACGGTGGCGAAATGTAAGGTGGCAAAACGTAGGGACACCTTCTGCTTCCATTTCACATTTAATTTCACTGCCTTTTTGGTGCCCAGTCCTATTTAGGTATGCCAAATTGTTTTTAAAATAAAAATATTTTAACTTGAATTTGCTGTTCCAAACCCGATGCCATGCTTCCAAACAATTATTAGTACGGCACAATCATTCAAATTTTGGCTCATGTTCCATAAAGCAACCGGAAACGTGGCATTGGCATTCTGATAATGCTTGCTCATATTCGGATTCTACGCCCCCAATTACCCCTAGAAACACCTTTTAATTGACTTTGAAATGCGGCTCTGAAATAGCCCGGAGCTCAAATTTCTTGTGCCTAGGTGGCCAAGATGGCGACTTTTGATGTTTTGAGCCGTGCTGTGAATTTTCCGGTGCGAGCTCGCGGCCCAACACTAACAAATACGCTATTTTCCCCAACATTAGCCAAGAGGTTTCAGTTAATTTGAGTAAGATGCCGAGAGTAGGTTCAGTAAGGCCAAAATATGGTAAAGTGTTCAAAATGAGAATTTACTCATTTTACGACGGCCTCTCTTATCACACCGATCTTGCTCTCTTCCCGACCCGGGTGTGATTAAAATTACGGCGATATTTCCGGGGTTTTTGCATATTTTTTACTTTTCTCTGGCGAAAGAAAACTAATTCAAATAACCGTGCGACAGACAGCATATGGTCAGACACTATATCCCTACCAGGGATGTAACCGGATGCCAAAAAAAATGTCTGGAAACCGGAATTCCGGACCCAAAAATGTCAGAAGTCCGGAAATTCGAAATCTCAAAATTTTGATTTCTTCTAATTTTTTGATCATTTTTTCGCTCTTTCGCGATGCGGTTTTGGTCCATTTTTCTTAACAAATTCCATACAAAAATTCGAAATTTCCTTGGCGGCGCCTATCGGCACCGCCGACCCGCCACCAAAACTGATCCAAAAACTATGAAAAATCATGTCAATTTTTGTAATTTCCGGATTTATTTCCGGGGTTTTAGCCAAAAAGCCGGAATCCGGAACCAAAAATGTCCGGAAATTAAAACCCAAAGAAATCTTAAGAATAATTTCTAAGCATTGAACTCTTCCTTATTCTCTGCTGCTGGAGCTGGACTTGACCCATAGTGTGTTGGACTTATTGTCTCTAGTTTCCCAGTGTGAAAAAGAGCGAACGATAGCCGAAAATTTGAGTTAGAGAATAAGACCGTATATGGCACAGCTAATGCAAATGCGATTCAGAGAAATGAAGAAATATGTGAAAAGGTTAGACAGAAGCAAAAGTGGCAGTCGATGCGCAACTCAATGCCCGTATGTGTGCGTGTGACAGCCGATGAGAGAATGCATTTATAGATACATAGGAACGAATCAGAGAAAACGGGGAAAAGGAAGGCAACGAAGTGAAAATCGGAATACGAATGTCAGAGAAACGAAAATATAACACAGAGCAAAGGAAAATTTGTGACAACATTATGAGACTTTTGTGTCAGAGAAAGAGAGCATTTGATTCCAGCCGGAGTCAAGAGAAAAATGCAAAATGGCACTAAGGATAGTCGGGTTGAGAAATTTGTTAGGTGTTAGGCACATCATTTGGGCCGGCCAAATGTCCTCCTGCGGCAAATTCCTGCCTGCCATAACAGTTCCTTAAATAGAAAAAGAGCCGAATCCGGAACAAAACTTCCACGGTCGTCGTTGCCAATAGCAGCGGTTGCCATTTTCGTCCTCGGACTTCCGATTTTATTTCATGAAATTTTAACTACTATATTGTTGTAAAATTAGAATATATTAATCAAAAAAAACAAAAAACAAAACCGTTTGTCCTTCCTTTTGCCGCCCTCCTCCACTCCCAAATCTCTAAAAATGCAATATTTTTGAACATTACTTTGACCGCTGATCAGGGGTAGTCAAATTTTGCTTCAATTTAAGTCGTTTTCACTTAGGAGCAAAATTGCATTCAAAATCCATCTTTGTCATGTTTGTTTTCTCCTAAAAATGCATTTATTTATTCACTTCCCGCCATTTTCCATGTTTCTTTCGTGCTAAAACTATTTGCACAAAAGTCCAACCAAATTGTAGCCCATTAGTACTGAGATACTTAATTCACCACAAGAATCGATCGCATTATGGCTCACTCAAAGGAATAAACAGACAAAAACAAACTTTTTTGGCGATAAATACCCTTTATTATAGAATGAATTATAATCGTTTAAAATATTTTTAAGCTTGAATATTAATTAAATTCGATTTACGAAAAATGGTTTTTTATAAAAACTGTTAAAATACGCATTAATAATAAATAAATTGAAGAAGATTTATTCAAATTCAAATTTTTGTTTAAATGAAATTAAAAGTTTTATAAAATTGTAATCATATTTAGTATGGAACTTTTAAAAATAAATTTTTATATTAAATACAATGTAAAATATTCAATCTGCGCTTCTTCAAAAAATAATTCATTTTGATTTTATATTAAGACAAAAGAATTTTTATTTGTAGAAAAAGATTTAAATGGCGACAAGCAGCACTTCGTCCGATAAGGGCGACTATGAATTTCATTGGAATAATCCAAAAGAGATCAAAAAGAAGTAAAATATTTATTTTTTAATTAAAATTGTAAAATTTCAGATGGGAATCATTTGCAAAATTTGGACATTCCCAAGCTCAAGCAGCCCAGATCACTGAAATCACAGGAAAAAACTTCGATAAATGGTTAGAACAAATAAAAAATTTTTGTTTAATATTTTATTTTATTATTTATTAGGCTTAAAGATGCCGGAGTGATTGACAACAAAGTAAAATTATTAAAATTAAAATAAAATGTAATTTTTACAGACCATAACAACGACAATGACCGGAATTGCGTTTTCTAAAGTTGCAGGGTTAAATTTAAAAAAAAATTAATTATTTGATTATTTTTTTGAATTTAGACCTAAAAAGAAAGCAAATTTTAATGAGACAAAACAAGTGATCGTCAAGTATGTTTATTATTTAATATAACTAAATTAAACAAAGGGAAGGGTTTAAAATACAATCTAAATTATAAAAATATCTTTTTTGACGAAATATTATCAATTATTAATAATCTCTTTGTTAATTAGATATTGTTTATTAATTTTTTGATTTATTGCAAAATTATGTTGAAATTAAATTAATATTTAATTTAAATCAATATTTTATTATTTTGATAGTGTTGCAAAAGACAGAGCGTCCAGCTCGAAAAGAGACATTCAGGTGAATTTGAAAATGTTATTTAATTACATAAAATATTTAAAGACAGAAATTGATGAAATCTGCTTCAAACTGGAGAAGTTACCGGCTCCAACGGTAAACAGTGCGGCCATATCATCCACCGCTGGGAATGTTTATGGAAGGCAATTTTAAAGGAACAAAAATAAATAAATTAAATTCAAATAAATTTAGGCTAACTGATCACACCAAATACACAGGCACACAAACATAAACCAATTTTTATTAAATTAATAAAATTAAAAAGTTTAGGCGCGCATAAGGAAAGATTTAACAGTGAAGGTAGCTTTTTCAATTTTCATTTTAGCGAATATTTTTCAATATAATTATATTGTCGTTTATTATCAATGGTTTTTGATTTTGTTTATTTATTGTCACTTTTAGGAAAGGGAAAAGGAAAATCAGGCCGAGGTATCTTACTTAGGAAAATTTTTTTAAACCAATTTTTGTAAAGTTGATATTGTGGAAAATACTGGATATGTGTCGTCCTACCGAAATGCAGGTCATTTGAAGCTTTTAATATTAAAATTTACAAATTCTATCTTTAGGAACCTATGATCAGGTCCACAAGAAATGACGAAGTTTGATAATGGACAGGGGATAATGACCATGTTTTGCGATAATCAATACTAATCACTAATTAATCTCGAATTTAATCCCTATTTTACCCATTCAGCAGTGCTATTAGTAAATACCAAATCTAATGTATAAAAAATCCCTAAGAAACACATTAAAATAGTGAAAAATTATATTAAAGGGTTTTTTAAAATTAGGGTTGTCACCCCGTCGTTGGGGTTGAGAATTGCGGGGTTGGGGATTTTCGGGGATGGGACTGTCGTGGTCGGGGTTATCACTCTTAAGCGGAAATTTGTTAAAAGCATTTATTAAATTATTTAAAAATATGCAAAGTAAATACAATTTGTCAGACTTTTTAGGGTGCTGATTTCAGTTTCTGTTATACAGTCAAGTAGCGATCACTTTTAAAATGAAATTTCTTAAAAGAATTTAATTTATATAATAAAAACACCTAATTGCAAAGCAAATACAATTAGTCAGACTTTTTAGGAGCTGATTCAGTTATTCATAAAATGTAAATTTTGAGTTAAATAATATGAAAAAAGCTTTAAATCTACTTAATTGAATTAAGTATTAAGCAAATTGTGCACTAAAAATGCCATTTTCGGAGCATATTGGCCATTTTTGGAGCATATAAATCCGTTCCCTACTAAAAATTAAACAACGATTTATTTGGACGAGTTAGAACATAAATAGGTAATGAAGGAAGGGTCTTCTCATCAGCAGGCAACTTTATGATATGAATATATAATAATGGTGGATTCTTCAAATTCGATAAGTGTGTGTGTCTTGTTGATGAAAGGGCCAAAAAATTGTGTCTTTTTTCAAACAAATTTAACGCATCAGCGCACTCGAAAGATTGATCACATGTTTTCGTACTGATCAATTCGTCGCTTTGTGTTACCTGTAAAAGTTTGAATAGAATGTTGAATTTGGCTGGTCTTAAGTATGCCGTTGTCTGGTGGGGACGCAGTTAAGACCTCATCCCAAAAAAGGAAAAGCCTAAAGGGGCGCTTTTCGAGAGGGCTGTGCCAGAGATGCAGTCAGGGGTAGGGTGCGGACGGGTACCCGAAACGCAAATACCCGAGTCGGGTATTTACCCGATTATTTACCCGGTACCCGCCCGGGCAAAAAAACCAAAAAATACCCGCCCGGCACTTTTCCAAATACCCGAAACAATACCCGCCCGGGTCCAAGCCATTTTTCCGCACCCTAGTCAGGGGGTGAGAAAATGTCGGACCGGGTACAGTAAAAAAAAACCTCAGATCGGGTTTAAAGGAAAGAACGTGTTTCGTTACGCCGTCATCACGCGTTGAGCCCCCCCCCCCCCCTCTAATTTGAATCCGTCACACATCCAGTGTTTAAGTTGTTATGTACCAAGTTGTTTGAAATGTTCTGAGATATTCAAAACCGGAATATTATCAAATCTTTGGCCCTTGTGATCAACTTAAACACTAGAACGACGATTTGTAGATGATTACCGCTACGGATTTGGCGCAACGTCTTATATCTGTCACGGCCTTGCTTCTAAATAATTATTAAAATTTTATTGAAAATTATGTGTTTATTGTTTAAAACATACTTTGTTTTCCATGTGCAGTACGTCAAAGTCCGTGATTGCCTGCTCATCGCGTGCATTGTCCAACTCCCTTGTGAGCAACTGCAAATCATTATAAAAAAAATATCATTGAAAAAAGAACATTTTATCAAAATGACCTACCTCCGTAAAACTAAAAAAAAACCGGAAAACGATTCCCGGATCAAAATCCCAGGGCTCGGATGAAGAAAAAACCCGGCCTAACACTTAATAAATCCCAATTTTTGAAGCAATTATATCTAGGCTTCAATTTTTGTTCGAGTCTATTCTTGTGTTCAGTCTCGATTAGAATTAATTTTTGATTTCGAGTATTGTTGATAAGTACATGCCTCGAGTTTGTGCTTCAGAGACATGTCCTGATCGGTCACAATGATTCGGTCCAATTCACGTTGTGGGATAACATTGTTGCTGTCGCCTTCTTGGAATGTGCTCAATTCTAAACAAACAAAAGGCCAATTAAATTGGTTCAATTCAAAATTAACATATAAATTTATGTAGAAGCAAAAGTCACCCACCAACATGGGCGTTGGTAAGGTCGTCCGGATCGTTGAATTCGGTCGGCAAATGCCCGTTGCCCGGGTTGTAAATGTGAGCAGTGGCCTTGCCACTTTCAACCTCCGCTTTCAGTTTGTTCATCTCCTCAGTTTTGTTCTGAAATTTGTTGAGAATGTTTTTTATTTCATGACACAAAAAAATGCTGTACTTTTCCGTTCTGCGATCCCCCCCCCCCCCTCTCAAACATGCATGCATGCAGTGCACGTTGTTGAAAGTGGTTGCTCTTTGAAGGTGCTGCATGTTGTTTGTATTCATCTGTAGAGCAATTGTGAGTGCAACGCGTGTTTCATGCACTGCACTGCACGCATGCATGACTACTGATGGATGGAGGGGGTCACAGAATGGAAAAGTACCAAAAATGCCTTTTACTCGCACAATAAATTAATTTACAAATTAAGCATCTCCCACCTTAACTTCTGATCGCATTTCAGTAACACGGGATTCATGCAATGCAATTTCGTTGAGAAGTCGCGACCGTTCCTCCTCACTCATCTTGAATATTATCTCTTTATAAATAATATTTATAAACAATTTTAACACGAATCTAATCCATTTCAATCCACTAATTAGGTAGTATGGTATATCATTATAGGAATGAGATCTTGTTTCGAATTCTTTGTAAAGAAATTGGGCCAACAAAACTGATCTCATTTAATGGGAATTAAAATTACCAAGCGGGTATTGCCCATATTTTTTATTAATATAATGCCAAATCATTTACGGCTCTCTCCGACGCAAATTCCCTGTTCAGTGACTGCAAGTCGTGCTCCTTCTCTTCCAGCAAACGCTTTGCCTGAAAAGATTCAAATTGTGTTAAGTAATTTTAAAAAATGTAATTAACTCCAAAACAAAAAGCTAAATATATGGCTTATTTTGTGATAAATTTAAGCCTTGTATAAAACTGATATTATGAGATTTTCCAGCACAGCAAGCATGTTTAAGAAATTAATAAAAAATAGTAGTAACAAATCCATTTTTGCGAGGGGGGGGGGGGGTGACGAGGCCAATATCAGAAAAAAAAATTCCAAAAATATTTAGGAGGTGCCAGCCACTCCACACCTCATTCAGCTCGTAAATTTGATCTTCTAGCCGGCGTATGCGCCCTTGTGCCACTTCCAAGTCACGCTGAGCACTTTCCATCTCCTCCTTCATGGATAACCTTAATTTCGGCGCATTTGATATGCTTAAAACAACGAGCGCCTTAATGCGCGTGTAATGCTCTAAAAGTACTAGTGCCGTCGGTGTATTCATACAGTATCGGTAAGAGGCAGTTGAGCCTGAGCCCAGTTCAGTCTAAACAGCTATAATCTTTTCAAAATCAACCAAACCAAAAACCAGGACAACTAAATCAATCGATTTGTTAATTTAAGAAAGGTTATGTTGACCTAAAGTCCTGTCAAAAACCCCGATTTTTGCCAATATTTGATTTTAATTTGACAGATTTGCCACACTTAGAACTTCCAACGATAACACCGATCGGTCTACGAATGTTGTTGTTTCAATTAGCACCAACATTTTGGCTTCGTATTCGTGCTGCTTTTGTTCTGCTGCTTCCCTGGCGCACATCTCTCGCTGCAACCTGTAGCAATAAAGAAATCACACATTGTTTTGAATAATTATGATAATGACCTCGGCAATGGCGTACCCAAAAAAATTCCGAGGGGAGGGGGCTAGCATAGAAAAAGTTTGATAGGTGATAGGACAATGCGAAAAGCAACAAAAAAAAAACTCAAGATACTAGAAGAAAAAATCGAAATAAATTGGCATTTTTGTTAAGTTTGTCAATTTTTGCTTCAAGCGACTTTTATGACATTTTCCTTTGGATTTCGGGGCTGGGAACTATAGCCCGTTTAGCTTTCCCTCCGGCGCCAGTTCTTAAATTTAAAAAATTCATTTCTTGGCGGACCGGACAATCATCTCCTGATTCAACTTGCCGTTCTTGTTCCAATTGTCGCTGAATGCGCTCCTCCTTGGCCTGCTGCTTCATCTGTTGCACTTCGATGGAGTCAGGCTTTCGTCGCCTCATGTACAGCTCGTGGTTGCCCATGCACAACGCCTGACAAATAAATAAAACTAATTTAATAGAATAATTTAAAAATATTAAGATTAATTCATGGTATTGATACCGTAGTCACCATATTTATATTTGTTACACTAATTAAAATTGGTTTTTGTGAGAAAAATCACCAAAATTCGCTTGTTGATGCGCAGTCTAGGAGCGTAAAAAACAAAGTCCTGCAATTTTAATAAAAATAATTTAATGAAAAATTGAAGAAAAAATATTTTAGCAACCTGCGCCTTTTTGTCAACCGGTTTAATCACAAATTTTTTGTCGTTGAATGAAATGTTGCGAATTTCGGACCATGGAAAGCCGACTTTTGGGTTCAGCTTGTCATTCTGGTCATACTAAATTAGTAAAAAACATGTATTGTTTTTAATGGAAAGAATCTTTTTTTTTATAAATATGAATAAATTGTATATTAATATCGAAAATAAACAAAATTAATAAAAACCAAATACTTTAAATGCTTTTTTAAACTTACAATAGTCAATCCCAGCGCATCAACGCCCAAAAACAGTTCACTGCCTTTCTTATTCCGAATTGAAAAATACTAAAAAGGAGTCGAATATTTTATAAAAAATGCAAAATTTGTAACCCACATTGACGCCGTATTGATCCAAGTCTTGAGCAATCTTCAAATATTCTAACATCGCCGTTTCACGGTTCATCCCCCTGTGATCGGCCCACCTTTAATAAATGTAAAAAAGTCTAATTCATTAAAAGATTGCATAAATCAAAAATAATTTTGCGCCTTAAAAAAATCTAAAATGAAACACACCACGTGATCACACGGTTCTCCCATTCGGACATGTTCATTTTGAACTAAAATAGTTAATTATTTTAATTGAAAAATTGGTATAATTTTCAATAATGCAAAAACACAGTAAGTATGAATCAACCAGGCCAACTCGCTGTGATTGCTGATTTAACCTTTAGAGCACGAACTGATCACAAAAATAAAATCTTCTAACCAAATAGATCCAGAAATTTCGAGTCTTGATTTTTTAAATCTGATAAGGGTCCTCGAAAAATCTCAGTTCAGGGTCGGGCCGATAGAAACTAAACATTGACCAAACACTTGATAAGTCCAGCTAGCTACATTAAAATTTAAATTGGCATAGAACTTGGCAAAATGTGTAAACATCATCAGCAAACACCCACCTGATTCAAAACGCGTTGTGGGATCAGCCGATCGTTGGCAAGGGATCCCGATCCGTGCTCCTCTTTGGCATGGTCACCGTATTTTGCCTGCATTGCGTACGAGGCCAACAAGACGGCTTGATCAGGTGGGCAGTAGACTTCATCTGTCAGCAACAGATCCTTCACTTGCAAGTAGAAAAGACGCTGTTCAAATGGGACCGATATTTGAAGCAGAGATGGAGACGCAATTTTGAAACTTTGTCTTTCGAGTTACGACTATTTTCTTTTTAATAGCTCCAATTATAAAAGTATTAAATAAAACGTACGAGTGTCACATCCTGAATGATTTCTTCAGCAACATCTTTAAAAAATAAAATAAAATATTTTTGGTTTTTATTAACCCAACCTTCGGGATAGAATTTAGCACGAAATTTAAACTGCAAAGTCTGTTCTTTTTTGATGTCCTGCTTTAAGACTTTCTTAAAATTTAATTTTAATTATTTTATTCATAATTTAATTCTTAACCCACCTTATTCAGCTTTAACCATGAAGTAAAGCCTTTTGTGTCAAGGTATTGCAACCCGAAATACCAAATTTCACGCAAATTGATGGTTTTGACCACTTGGTCGAACAACTGTTTGCCCGTGGTCGAGGGCAGAATGGTGAACTCCAATTCTTTACAAATTGTTTTTATTAAATTGCAAATCAGCGATATTTTAATTTGTAGAGGTTTATTGGAGGCATAGAATTCGGATTAGACCTCCTTTTCTACCCCAAACTTGAAAACTGTAAAAAAATTTCTTAGGGGTTAAAATAAAGATCGGACCAATTAGATTTTTCGAAATCTCGGACAGAGATTTTTGATCGGTATTCAAGTCCGGTCTTTATTAGAATACGAATCTGACTTCTATAATGCCCTGTCACTTATTGATATAGTCCGGACTTGAGGACCGATTGAGGATCTAGAAAAGTCTCGATCGAAAAGTACCGAGATTTCGATAGTAAAGTTTCGTAGATCGAGAATCTCGATCGAAAAACACCGAGATTTCGATCAAGAATCGCGGCGCTCTACAAATTAATCCCTTATTAATGTTAAATTTTAAATTTGTCCGTCTTTCGAATTTTGACAAATTGTTGGAATTTGGGTTCGGGGTTCGAAATCGGTGGCAGAAGAGTTCATTCTTGACTATTGAACTTCTTAAAACTATGATTTTGTACATATAGGGATGTACTACCTGCATCCATCGTGATCACTCTGACATTTAATGCTTTGGAAGACATTTTGCAAAAATATTTAAATATATAATTTAAACTAAATGAAAATTTTGCTTATAATTAGATATTAATTAGAGGGAAATGTGAATGAAATATGAAATGCCCACCATTTTATGTTTGGATATTTTCTTAAATATTCGGAGTGACTCATCAAAGGTTTATTGCAAATGACATTTTTCTAATGTTCAAAGAAGCATTTTAAATTAAAGAAAACGCTTTTCCTTGTGGAAAAGTTTAAAAAATTAAATAAATTTTTATAGAAACAAATTTTGAACGATCGAAATTTTTAAAAATCTTTTTTGAAAAGATTTCATAAAATCGGAATGCATTTACGTTAATTTACAAAATTCCATCAACATAAAATAAAATGTTGGTTTTATGATAAAAAAAAATCGATTTAAATTGTCAAGAGGGTCCAAAAGTAAAAAAAAAGTCGTTAATTTGTGGCCATCCCATCGTTCAATTGGTCGCTTGTTATCTCTCACATAAATTGTTGGTTTGCGATGAAAAGATGGGGAGACATCAAAAATACGCGAAATGAATCATCCCCAACATTTTCTAATTGAATGAATGAATAATTGTTGAATCAACATCAATCGAAATGTCAAATTTTGCGAATATTTACGGAATTATGCGCTACATATGGAAAATGTCAGGGAGGGCAAATTAAATGCCAGTTTTTGCAAAATTTACAAAAGGAATCATTTTATTAATGGCATAAAAATATTTAATCACAATTACGCAAAAATGTCAGAGAAAAATTTAAGAATTTTAGCAATTTCTGAAAATGTCCCCTTACTTTCATACACAAATTGGCTGTAATATAGCTGACCGGACGCAAAAAAATGGTTAAATTAAAAAAGAACGAAAGTCTTAAATCTCTAGCGCGAGCGGCACATAGCGGCGCCGTCGGAATTTGTTTTTCCTTTTATTTAAACGTTTCTTGTCTGTGTTCTCCGCATTTTTCAAGATATTTACTACTCGTCTGACAGTAAAGTTCCATCCATTTCTTTCCGATTGTAAAATGGTAAGAGAATGTCCTGGGATGAGACAGAATGTATCCTCCTTATCTTTGGGTTGAGTTTTTATGCATTTTCCTAAGGACTCTTTTATCAGTCAGCAATAGTGTTCGGCACAGTAAAAATTTACCGCATTAATTTTCGGTATTACTGCGGTAATTTTTGGTATTACCGCGGTAATTTACCGAAACATCGCATTTGCCCAACACTAGTCAGCAACAATCAAATTCGTTCAAAGCCTTATTGGGGTTAAGTCTTTTTTTGAGTCAGGGCTAGTGATTTTACTAAGAATTCCGGACTTTTTGGCAAAAAATCAATTTACAAAATTGGCAGAATTTCATAGTTTTTGGATCAGTTTGGGGCGGGTCAAAATGTTGAATTTTTAATAAAAATTCTTAAGAAAAACGGACCAAAACAGCATCGCGGAAAGGCGAAAATCAAATTTTTGAGATTTCGAAATTTTCCGGACGTTTTTTTGGCGTCCGGTTACAGCCATGATATGTATGTATTAGATAGTAACGGAGATATGTATAGGTAATTATGTTTTCGACGTGCAAAGGACCTTTTAAAAAATAAAATTTTCTTTGATTCAAAAATTCTGCACAAAAATGATCACTCACTGCAAAAATCGATTTTCTCGTACATAAAATAAGAAGTATTGCGCAAAACCAAAGACAAAGATTTCGTTGGGACCAAAATTGGCCAATTTAAAATAGGAAAAAAATTACGGGAAATTGGTGTTAGGCGGGGGGGGGGGGGGTGGGGGAAGGGGAAAGCGTCGGACAAATGCATAAATCGATACCAAATACATAAGTGACGAATGAATGTACAGAAAAGTCATTTCCCCCCCCCCCCCCCACACAGGGGGGGGGGGGGGATAGCGTCTCCTCGCCCTCCTCCTCATCCCCGGTCGTCGCCGCCGCTGTTGAATGAGCTCCCTCCTCATCGCCCGCCTTTTATACATAGTTTTGGATGAGATGGAATGGGGAGGGGGGGGGGGGGAGGGGGTGGCGTTGGTCAATCGCCAACAAATCCCCTCCCCATCCTTTGGATGAGAGGGGCTTAGAGCAGGGATCCCATCTGGCCTTATTATTTGGAGGGTTGGAGGGTCACGCCTTAAAATTTAAATGCCCTTAGTTCAGGCCTCTGCCTGTTTTTTCATCAATGTGCTTCGTCTCAGACCTTTAGGATGAGAATCAGGGATGGGCGGAGTCAGAGTCCCATGCCACCTTTTCGCTTTTTGCTAGAGTTGGTCGGGACCGGGATTTTTGGGAAAAATGGGGACCGGGATTGACCGGGACCGTAAAAGCCGGGATCGGGACCAGCATTTTGAACCGGGAAACGGAAAAACCCGGGACTGGCAATGGGGGAAATTTTTTATTGCTAATGAATGGTCAAGGGTGAAACAAAAAGTGTTTTTATTATTCAAAAATATCTTTCCCATTGTCTTCAACTTCATTTTTTATTGCTAATGAATGGTCAAGGGTGAAACAAAAAGTGTTTTTATTATTCAAAAATATCTTTCCCATTGTCTTCAACTTCAATTGCCTCATCATCCATTTTTTGACAATTCTTCTGCGTGGTGGGTGGGGGGGGGGAATATTTGTTAAGAAAATTGGTTCTACATTTTTTGACACTAAATTGATTAAGATCACTCAACTTTAAACAAAGTTATAAATTTCTTAAATATTAGTAAATTCGTCCAACCGCAAAATGAAATGAAAAAAACTTGTGAATTTTGTAAAATTTTTAAAGAAATCTGAAATTTTTAATCGGGGATCTGAACCCCAATTTACAACTGCCCCACCACTCACCACTACACCATCACCAGGCGGCATTTTACGCTCAAAAATTCCATCCTTATAGTTAGGGGTATACTTTTTTCCCGGTTAGTCCCGGCACGACCGGAACGGGATTCCGATTTTTCAAAAACCGGGACCTGGATCGGGATTCCAAAAACCGGGAATTTTCCGACGGGATCCCGGTCCCGACCAACTTTACTTTTTGTCAACTTGTGTCGGAAATATTAAATTACCTTAAAACATTGTTTCTTTTGCGATTTTCCACAAATAAGTTGTAAAGTTTTTCTAAAAAAGTTCAATTTTAGGAGTGCATTTTTGGGTTTTATTGAATTTTTTTTTGTCAAGAAAATTGGTCAGGAATACAATTTTTTTTAAGAATTCTACTTCATTTCTGGGGGAGGAGGCGATGCCGATAGGCGCCGCCGAGGGAAAAAATGAAAGTTTTAGTGAATTTAGTTAGGAAAATATGCCTAAAATTAGCAAAAAAAAGCACCATTCTATAAGATTTTCTGCGTGATGAGTTTTGTTTTTTGACTAAGAATCAGTAAATTATTAGGGTTCGGATAATCGGGTTGGGACCGGGCGGGCGTTTTTCCGGGCAGCCCAAAAAGTGCCGGGCGGGCTTTTTTTGATTTTTCTCCAGGCGGGATTGTGGCATTTTCTCTGGGGAAGAAGGCCTTGGGGGTTGAATAAGACGGGTAAGAGTTCGACCGAGTCAAAGCAGTAGCTTGTTTTCTAATTTCATGGCTGGAACAGTCAGAGAGGGGAGAGGGAGTTCGTGCGGTTTTTTTGTCTTTTTTATGTGAATGAACAAGATCGAAAACCAGAAATCGGTCAATTGGGCACTTTGACCATTTTTACTAGTAGTAATGGGATGATTTATGCTTATTTTGGACCAGGGATGGTTGGTCAATCGCTAACAAAACCCCCACCCAATCAAAATCATCACAACGAAGCAAAAGATTATGGACAGAAAAGCGCACACACAACGCTTGGCTGTTTGCTGCTGTGGTCACGGGTTTTGTGTTTGGTGGGAAAATTGGTTAAAAGCGTAATAATATGCAGGGAAAAGGCGGGGAGGGGGGAGTGACAAATCGCCCGAATGAACGATTGGATGAAACGCGAGAAGAAAATAATTGATCGGATTATTGCGTGTTATTTTGTCTCGAAATCAATTTTCTTGTAAAATGTAATCATATAAGCATAAAGGAACATCGGCTTACAGTTTTTAGATAGATTCAATTGTAGCGGGGCGGAGCCACCAGAAAATATTTCTTCGCTAAAAATGATTTTAAATACAAATTTGTATCCGGTGGCGCGCGTTATTAAGAAAATTAGTCCAAAATCGAAAAATGTAGCTGAATTTTTGTTTAAGAGGGGGAAATCTTTGGAGCTGAAATTCGATGTGTAAAATCGCAAGAACTTTATTAACAATAAATATGTAGATTCATGCTTAAAGAAAAGGCAAGAAAAGAACAATGGTGAAACCCGAAAAATAATGTAAATTCAACCGAATAAGTTATAATTTCATAAATACCAAACAAATGCATATTTAAACAAAATGGAGGTTATAAACCGGGTCAAAAATATAAATAAGAAGTTGCCCCTTTATGTGTCCGTTTTTTTTAAATTTGGAGACTTCTTTTTAGTCTATTGTCGGGTTTTTGACCGGGATTTAAATGGTGTTGATTAGGGGCAAAACAACTAGCAGAGACTGTGTTGGATCCATCGGAATAAATGATGATCTGAGCATGATCTAGTCCAACATAGATAACTTCAGATCAGACTGGATCAGATCACACCAAGCCCGGAATTGTTTGGGAAATTGGGTATCGTAACCATATAATAGAGTAAGTAGAGTACTGTGATCATCATAATCAAAAAACGGTCATCGGCAGCCATGCCTCCAGCCTTTTCGTCCAGCCCTTTGTCATAAACCATGCGCGCATTTTTGGGTCGTACGGATTGCATTTGCCTGTCCACCTGTGAGATTTTTTAAAAATAGAGTTCTGTCCAAATTAAATTATTTAACATTGCAAAAAAAATTTGACACCTTATCGGCACACAGAAAGTCTCGGCAAAATCCAAAAATTTGCTCTTCAAATCCCATTCCGACAAATAAATGTCACTGCTATTCCGCACACCAAAATCGTTGGCCCAATCCAGCGACTTATGCACAGCAAACAGCTGTATTCCCTCTTGATAAAATGGCACAACGCCATAGTACGCCGTCCTGGCCATTCCTGACTGGACTTTTGAAAATTTCTCAATTAAATTCATAATTATGATAGAATTTCACCCAAACCCACTCGTATGTCTGCCATTAAGTTGAACTTTTTTGAAAGTTGACGAAACTCGCGAGGATCCTTAAACAAAAAATACCATTTTCAAGAAAAGTTATTAATATTTTTAAAAGAAAAATCGTTTGACATTTAAAAATATTAGGCAGCAATTTTTCATGCCACCTTGTAAATGACACTTAGGCTCTTTTTCCGTTCTTTGCTCTCAAGCAAAATGGACAAATTTCCAATGGAATTTTGGAGCACAATTTGCAGCGGAATTTCAATGGATGAACTCAGTTCAGCCGAAAGCCAACGATCAAAGGCACTTTTACGCAAAAATGCCACATTCATTTGGCCGAAATCAATGCGCTTTTCGGGCAGCCGAATGGAGGACAAAAAGCCTTTAAACAACGCACCGCTTGAACCTTTGCCAGCAACTGAAAGCAATGAAGAGGTAACAAAATATTTGGGGGTAACAGGGAGAATGAAAAAAAAAAAATTCGAAATTGGTATAACTGCAATTTGACCAAAATTTTCGTTTTGGGAGCAAAGACCTTGCAAGTTGTGCAAAGTCCTCGACTGTTCTGGACGAATGCAAACTCGGTTCTTTCGGATATCTGAAAATATAAAATTAAAGAGAAATTATTTGCTTTTGATTATAAATTAAAACAAATGAAATTGAGTGAGTACCCGGCCGCCTGAGCCAATCATCCCAATAAGCATCTGAAAATGAAATCTTTTGAAAAACCGTTTGAATTTTAAAAAATGAGCTGTTACCAGGCCATTTTTCGGCCAATTCTCGCCATGTTTCGGCTGCCAGCATCCATCCAAGGCCCGGGAAGAAGTCGGTACGCCTTTGAAATGAAGAATTATTTAAAAAATTGTTCAAAAAAACAGAAAAACTACCACAATTTGTCCTGTCCATTCGTCCAATCGATTATGGACGGATTTCCTTTAGTAGACAAAATGTTTTTGGTTAAAAATAATAAACATTTCCACCATTATCGTTCCAAGCCGACACACACCTGAAATTTCCGGATTTTATTAAGAAAATAATATTTTATTCAGACCAAATGGTCGGATCTTCAAATAGCAAATGTCGGAGAGCAGAAAAATAAGAGAAAAAGTCGTCGGCAATGTCCAAATCGTCTGAATTTAAAGGAAAACAAAAATTCCAAGGGAAGAGTGCCAAACCCTCAGTAACAATGGCCACCTTAAAGCCCATTTCGATAAACACTTGGCTCAGCGCAAATTTGTAGTGTTGAGATATGCGAACATATGCGCTGGTCTTCGTAAAATCTGTGCTGTGATTATGCTAAATATTAAAATCGATAATTATATTTAAAAATTATTTAACACAAGAAATTAGGAAACCCCACCCTGATCAGTTGAACATTCTCCGCTGTTTGAACAAATTTTTCAATTGCATCGGTGACAGACAAATCGTTCCCGTCCTGGCTGACAATGATCGGAAATTGGGCTGAAGAAGGCCTAAGCCTGAAATTGTTTCAATTTCATTTTTTCCCGGAAGGAGTAGATAAAACAATTTCTCACGTAAAAAATTACAAAAAAAGAATGATGGTAAACAAAAAATTCCAAATTCCATATGTACTATATTGTTTAAGCCTCTTCTATCTCAAAAAAAATCTTAAAATTTTTACATTTCACCGAAGACCCTACCTTATTAATTGGTTTAAATGATTCTCTATGGCTTTGGCACGTTTGGCCGCAATGACCAAGACCGGGATTTCGCATTCTCCAAGCAATTCAGACGCCGTTGTTTCATTAGTTTCAACTTTGTTAGACTTTTTATCCATTATAATTATGGCATCATGGCCATATTCAACAAGCTTGCTTTGCTTCATCTTGGCAACGAGCAGGAATGACATAAAACTGAAGGACAACAGTGCCAAAATAAACATGAAGCTGTACATTCGTCTTAAATAAATTAATTTATAAAATGATTAGATTAAGTCAAAGTCGCTCCACAACCCAAGAATGTGGTTTTTAGATAAATCAAGCAATAAACACGAAACTTTTATATTAAAATTAAAAAATATTTTCCTGAAGAGCAACGATGAAAGTTAAAAAAATACTTTAATCGCATCTTTTGTGATGATTTTGATGAGATCCGTAACAAAAAAAGACATTATTAAATTAAATTATATTTGAATAGTACATCAGGCCTGAAAGTTTTTTATGTTGTTGTTGTTCTAAAAATTAAAATACTTCTGAGTTGCAAAACTAGTTAGTTAGGTTCAGAAATCAATATTCGAGATTGAGATCTTACTCACACCCAAAAGTCCACTCTAAAGATTTCGACAAAATTTTTCAAGATTCGGTTCCCGAAAAAACTTAGAATAAATCCGGCTTTAATAAAGTGTGTGAAAAAATGTTAAAACATAGTAATTACAGATAGTTTTGTTTTCTTTGCAAATAAATGTGCCACTGTCAATATTAAAATGGCATTGCTAGCTGTAATTGCCGATAAATGAAAAGCCAAAAACATCCAGTTTTTTTCGCTATGTAGAATAAACCCACCAAAACTCTCACACATATATACCCCCTTGGGGGAATGGAAAGCAATGACTAAAATTGGCATTGACACAGACATAAATGCACAGCACCGCACACATTTATATGTATGTGGTGCACACAAATTCCGCCGTTTTCCGTCGTTGTCAAGCCAAAAATCGATTCACCAATTGCTTAAATGTAACTACTCCCCACTTACACTTATAAATATGCATAAAATTTCTTATTTTTTTCAGGAGCTGGGGCCTCTTTTTCGTCGCCCGAGTTTAACCGGCTTGCTCGTCTTTAACCCGGGTTAAATAAACGCGGGTTTATTCCCTCCCTCCCTTCAATTTTTACTCTTATTACTTAGTAGAATTTTTAATTATTTCAAAACAAAATAAAATAATTTGAAAATATGTTTAAATAACTTGGATGATTAAAACTAGGGTTGCACGGGACCGGGACCAGTACTGAAATGGTCTATTTTAGCATTTTTTTTTTCTTGTTTTTGTCCAGTAGTCCCGGTTTTTTTTGACCGGGACCAAATTTAGTCCCGGTTTTTCCAAAAGTCCCGGTCCCGTGCAACCCTAATTAAAACTCAATTTTTGTTTTATAAAAACTGCCGATTTACAAAACATCCGCATGAACATAAATTAATAAATGAAATTATTTTACAATTAATTTTACCATTAATTTTATCGAAAATAATTCGTTAACCGTACCTCGAGTGGGGATAAGAATCCTTAAGAAAAAATAACCCGGGTTAGATGAGCAAAGCAAATTCAAATAAGCCCGGGTTAAGTTTCGTTAACCCGGGTTAAAAAGGCAATAAACCCGGGTTAAGCGTTAATCCGGGTTAAGAACCCAAAGACGAGCAAAGCAATTTTTAACTCGTCAACCCGGGTTAAGGCGTTAACCCGGGGTTAACGCCGTTAACCCGAAGACGAGAAAGAGGCCCCTGCAGTAAAGTGTTAGGTTTTATATGTTTCTACCAGGGATGTCTAGGGAGGAAATCGGAATTCCGGGACCTTCCGAGCCCAAAATGCCGGAAATCGGCGCCGTCCCTTTCTACTAGTTTTAACACATCCATTAATTTGTCGACCAATTGTTTTTTGATGTACATACATATGTAGGATGATTGATTGGGTTTTTTAACAAAATGAACAAACGAAAAGAAATTGGTTTGTCTTCGAAAAGAAAAAGAAACTTTTTCTTATATATAACAGGTGTTATGGTTTTTTGAATTTTTTTATGAAATGCATAACTTCGTTTACGTAAACCATTCATTGATAAGGGTTGGCTTACAAATTATGTAGGAATTGGATGGAATTTGTGGGAGATTTACACTTTTTGACGAAGGCGACGAAAGGATAGGTAGTAATCAAAATCGATTCTCACTCACACTGCTGCTGCACCTTTTGATATTGATGGGCGAACTGCAGCAGGACGACAATAATTCATCCGAACTGGATTCTTTTGTTACTTCAGGAAGGACAGGAAGGTAAATAAAAAACTTAAAACAAAAATTTAATTAAAGCAGGGCTACCTGTTTGTCAAGGCTAGGTTAAAGCAGGGTTGCAAACTGTCCTTTTTTAAAGATTTGTCCTTTTTTTAGGGTACACGTCCTTTTTTGTCCTTTCTTGAGATTTCTTGAGCTTTTTGAAGAATTTTTGTTTAAATTTTGAATAATCTTTAGACAGATGGCCAAACTTGTTAATTTTCAAGCATTTTTTGCATCTTTTTTTGAATTTTCGTTTAAAAATGTCCAAAATGTAATAATATTTGCTCATTTTATCAAAAAAAACTCAGATTTTGTACTGATTTTCATTCAAAAAAAAAATTTTCCCAACGGCGCCTATCGGCGTCACCGGACCTCTCCCATTCCTAAAAAACAAAAAATTGTTGGTGTCGAGAAATATGGTTAAAAAACTCACATTTCATGAAAAAAATAAAAATTTACTGCATTTTTGAACATTTTGTAAAGCGTCCTTTTTTTTTGCCAGCAAAATCTTTTTTTTGACCTTCACTGTTCCTTATTTTGCAAAATTTTTGTTGGCAACCAGGGCTGTGTCGAAAGTAAAAAAAAAGTCGAATAAATCGAAAATCAAAAGGAAAAAAACGTCGAAAATCGAAACAAAATCGAAAATTTTTTAAAAATAATTTATTTAATAAATATTTTTTGAAATATTCACTTATTCATTTTCAAAATTTTGAAGGATGCATTTTTTGTTTCAGAGGCCTTCATAAGCCCATTTTAAGCTTTTAGGGAGGGTGGGGGGTCAGAAAATTTTGAATTTTTGACTCAATTTTGTTAAGAAAAATGATTCAAAAACTACAATGAATTAGTCGACTTTATGCTTTCAGTGGCGACCCGTCGGTGCCGATAGGCGCCGCCGGGAGAAATTTGGGGGTTTTGTTAGGCAATTTCACCAAAATTTCCGCAAAATTGAGCATTATTCTTCGTAATTTCGGGGGAAAAATTGTTTACATAAGAGTGGAGGATGTAGCGCGCGTCTTTTTTTGTGCGCATTTTAATTTAAAAATAATTAAAATCATTAAAACTGTTCTGTTAATGGGGGATAGAATGTGAAAGCGAAGAAAGGTTAAAAAAAATGATTGCACGGAAGCGGGTTAGAACCCAAACACGAAATCAAAAAGACAAACCACTGAGCCATCAATTTACATAGGGACTCAAGTTAAAAAGATTGAAATTTTGTCAAAAAGTTGGCAAGACCACTGCCCGTCCTGGCTACCGGTCCGAAGGTCGAAAGAGGTTTGAGTGCCGAATGCTTTATAACTTTCTACAACCTAAACCCATTAGGTCGAACATTATACCAAATGAAAGCTCTCGATGAGGAGAAGCAATTAATAAGCAAAAACTAAGCGACCTGATAATTATGAAAAAAGTTATGGCCATAAAACCTCCAAAAATGGCCATTTTTGGAGTTTTTCACTTTTTTGGCCATAACTTTTTTAAGCATTGTCCAATCACTTAGCCTTAACTAATGATAACTCCAACTCATCGTAAGCTTTCATTTGGTATTATGTTCGACCTAATCGGTTTAGGTTGAAGAAAGTTACAACACTTTCGACCTTCGGACAATTCGACCTTCGTACCGGATGCGCCCGTCCTTGCCAAGATTTTAAAAGCCGTGACCACGACTTTCGAAATTATTTTCGAAAAACAGCCTATTTTTGAAACTTGGCAAAACATGATTCTTTGAATGGGCGCATAAACTGAAATAGTGCGTTTGTTTTTGGGGTTCCAACTCACCCACATTTTTTCTAATCTCTTCTGGAAATAAATCAGTTAAGAAGAAATGCATTGGCGGATTTGGGCGTGGAGAACACGTCGGACCCAGGCTTGTTGGCGGATCGATTAACTCAGCAGCTGAACACAGGCGGAAGCGACGAGGGGCCGTCGTCCACGTCAACAACCTCCAAAATGGTCCAACAGCCAAATCAGCATCAGCAAACATCCCAACAGCAGCAGAATGGCGGTTACGCCAATAATTCAACAGCAACAAGTGGGTGGTAACTCTTTCATTGTTTCTTAGGGCCCGAGACCTTGGCCAGTAGGGTCAGATATCGTTCACAAAGGGCGGATTGGACTAAACGCGACAGTCAGAACAAAAATACGTAGATTTAGCAAAGCTGAATTTGTAAGGACTTTCACTGCCCAATCCTAGCGCCTCTATGGGAGGCGGCGTGGTAGCGGTACTAGCAAGTCAATCCGTCAGTCGAGGACGATGGTTTAAATCCAGCCGCCCAACCTTTTACAAGGTGGACGTCGGATTACCGTATTTTGAATTTACGGATTTTTCCAATTTCTGTAATTTTAATCAGTGGCAAAGGTTAATTTGCCCTGATTGGAAGAAAAAATGTTTCGATAGGGCACTGACTGTCCATTTTTAACTTTTTTAAATTTGAGACCAGGACAAATAGCACTTCTCGATGCACACTTGAAGTATTTATTTTACTCGATCGATATGTATAATCTTTTTATCTGTATGTGTTGTATTCAAAAGTAATACATTTATATTTTACTGCTAATTATCAATTTTTGATGGCATAAATTATCAAGATTTTATTGGGTTTTAATGAATTGCATTGCGGGTAATTTGCACTTGAGACATTTCTCAACAAATTCATTACCTTTTAAACAGGGATGCGATCTCAAATTTTTAAAATCCGCATAGGAGCATTAAAAAATCCTCATTTGATACCTAAAATCCGCAAATTCGGCATTTGTTCATTAAACCCACAAAATGAAGTAAATATAGCTTTTATTCGTTATATTTCGGATTGGCAACAATTGTGAGTAACTTCCTGTCACAAATGAGCATCATTTTTGCGCGCGATTTTTCAAAAATTTTTGGGGGAAAAGAAGGGGGGGGGGGGGGGGGTCCGGCGATGCCGATAGACGCCGCCGGGAAAATTTTTTTTTTTTGAATTTTTGACTCAATTTATTAAGAGATTTGCAACCATAATTGGAAGGAATGTGATGCTTTTTTGCATTAAAAAAATCGGCCGAACTTTTGAAAAACCTCATTTTGAAAATTTAGCCTCATTATCTTTCCAAAAAAATCACAAAATTAAGGGTAAACCTTCATATTTGGAAGCCCTGGTTAAGAGATTTGCAACCAAAATTTAAAAATAGTCATTTTTTGAAGCTTTTTAGTAATGAATAGGTCCGGCGACGCCGATAGGCGCCGCCGGGAAAATGTTTTTTTGAAGATTTGACAATTTTTGTTAAGAGAAAAGAGCTTTTTGTTGTCAATTTTCCCAAAAAACCACAAAAAGTCCACAAGGATCTCAAAAAACCACAAAAATCCTCCGCATTTCAAAAAAAAAAATCCTCATTGGCCTTTCCAAAAACCACAGAATGAGGAAAAATCCGCAGATATCGCATCCCTGCTTTTAAACGACCCGGAGGTTATTTGATTTAATTACAAACGTACTCTGCTCTAATTAAGAAAAAAGGGTGGACAAAATTTTAGGTAAAATGTCAAAAACTTATGTTTTTCCTGAAATTATATATCAATCGACTCCTCTCGTCGAGACAAGTCGAATGGTATCAAAATTTTAATTGGGAAATTACGAATTTCTATTGAAAATAAAAATAAAGAATTTAAAGCGGTTTTTGAACCGGTTTAAATTAAGGAAAAAATTGTAAAATGAATACACCTCAGTACCAAAAGTAAAATGAAACCCCTTTCTCCGCAGACACCTGTAAACAGAGAAAGTTATGGGGTTAGGTGCGCCTATTTTGGTTAGGGGCACCCTAATTTGGTTAGGCGCGCACGATTTTGGACATGTTATCATCTTGATGGGAGGCCAATTTTTATACCAATCGATTGAACGACCATCAACTCGTTTTTCACCAACTCGTTTTTTAATCAACTCGTTTTTTTAATCAACTCGTTTTTTTTATTCAACTCGTTTTTTCCTTAAATTTTCAAAAGAGCTTAGGGGTGCCTTAGGCTTAGGCCTAAGACACCCTGAGCTTAGGCGTTTGTTAGGCTTATGCCTAAGCCACCCTGGCTTGGGGTTCGTTAGGCTTAGGCCTAAGTTTCTGCGCGATTTTGATCATAAATACATTTGTTACTAAAAAACGAGTTGAATTTTTAATTATTTTTTATTCAACTCGTTTCAAAAAATCAACCCGTTTCCAAAAAAAACGTGTTGATTAAAAAACGAGTTGATATTTTACCATCGATTCCTCTCACCGATCTGTTTGTCGCAAATCCGACAGTGGAACGCCATTGATCGATAATCGCTTTTTTCCAGTGATCAGTTCGCCCCAATAAAGTTCTTTCCGTTAAACGGTCTCCCGGTCGGATTGAAAGGACCTCGCCGTCGCGGAAGTCCGAGCGGACTTGATCGCGGATCTGCGAAGTATCCTTAAAACCGCCTCCCGATTGGAGAAATTCAATGACAAATGGGAGTCTGTTCCTCCGGCTCAAGGGGCCGGCCCTTGAGAAGGAGGAACAAACCTACCGAGAGTTCCAGCCCCAAGGGAAGCCCTTCATGGAATGGGTGGACTAAGCCCGAGGAGTCATCGACACCATTGAAGGGACCCTGGGCCTGTCGGAGGACGGCGAGGTGGCGGCCCCGAACCCACCGCCCCCGCCCGGAGGAGGGCATACCGCCCCTCCCCGCAACGAAGTTGCCCTTCCCTCGATCTCCCTCCCGAAGTTTTCCGGGGAGCCGACAGAGTGGCCGCTCTTCTGGAGGCTCTTCGAAAGCTCCGACGAGAACCTCCAGATCGACGATTTCAAGAAGCACCTTTATTTGTTAGGGTGCCTCCCTTACCAATTGGCAGCCCGTCGGGCCATCGACCAGTACCCGCCCTCGGATGAGAACTATCCGAGGGTGGTGGACATCCTCAAATAGCTAGGAAGAAAATACCCAGTTTTGTCTAACCCCGAAAATTTAAAGTGGAAATATCAACATTGAATCTATGCCATATTTGACCAAAATTGATAATTTATAACTCCGCCTGTTTTCAACTAACGTGGATAAACTTGGTATTGAAAAGCTCCATTTTTAAAGGGCTTTTAAAAAATGTAGATAGTATTTAAGTATAAATAAAAAATAAAAATTCGATTTTTTCAATTTCCCTCAAAATGTATCACGAAGACAAAAGTGAACTCCTTTTCTCAGGCTGGGCAGATTTGGCTAATTTTATGTTTTTTGGAAAGCCAAAAGTCTCTACTACAAAGCTAAAAAGAAAATTCCCAGATTTGTCTCTCCCCGAAAATTTTAAAGTGGAAATATCAACATTGAATCTATGCCATATTTGACCAAAATTGATAGTTTATAACACCGCCTGTTTTCAACTAACGTGGATAAACTTGGTATTGAAAAGCTCCATTTTTAAGGGCTTTTAAAAAATGTAGATAGTATTTAAGTATAAATAAAAAATAAAAATTCGATTTTTTCAATTTCACTAAGCCAAAAGTGAACTCCTTTTCTCAGGCTGGGCAGATTTGGCTAATTTTATATTTTTTGGAAAGCCAAATGAATCTTCTACAAAAGATAGGAAGAAAATTCCCAGATTTGTCTCTCCCCGAAAATTTTAAAAATGGAAATATCACCATTAAATTTAATTAATATTTGAATCCAACGCGCAAGTTGATTAAAGCATAACTTAGTCAGTTTTAGTCCGAATCGAGCAAACTTTTTTTTGAAATCTAGGCGCGCCCATAACTTTCTTCATAATGGTCTCACGCTTCAGCTTGTTGAGAGGAAGCGAATAGTATAGAATATAATATTTTGAATTTTGAGGCGCATTATACAAATCAATGTGCAGCCTAACAAAATTAGGTCTCATGCTGAAGCAGTTCACATAGGAATCGATTGGTATAAAAATTGGCCTCCTATCTTGATGATAACATGTCCAAAATCGGGCGCGCCTAACCAAATTAGGGTGCCCCTAACCAAAATAGGCGCGCCTAACGCCTTAACTTTCTTCATATAGGGCTCATGCTCAAGCAGTTCACATATTCAGGACCAGCTCGGCATGAGGAATCGATTGGTATAAAAATTGGCCTCCTATCTTGATGATAACATGTCCAAAATCGGGCGCGCCTAACCAAATTAGGGTGCCCCTAACCAAAATAAGCGCACCTAACCCCATAACTTTCTTCATATAGGCCTCATGCTCAAGCAGTTCACATATTCTTGACCAGCACGGTGAGTGGAATCGAATGGTATAAAAATTGGCCTCTTATCTTTAACAATTTTTTAAAATCGTAACAACACAAACATAATAAAAACAAACGAAACATACATAGTTAACGCACAAACAATTTGAATAAAAAATAACGCCAAAATCATAATAAGATTGCGTCAAAGTCAATTTAATTCTTATTTATCACATCCGCACCCCCTAAAAAGCGACGTTCCTGCGCACAAAAAAAAGAAAAATAAGGTTAATGCTTTTGTTTTAGCTGATCAGAAAGGTATCGGTGGTGGGTGTAAACTAGGGTTGCTCCCCGACCCCTCGGGGGCGGAAAAGTCGGGGTCGGGGTTGGCCGGGGTTGACCATGTCGGGGTCGGGGTCGGGGGCGACCAAATTTTTCGGGGTCGGGGTCGGGGGTCGGGGTCGGGGTTCGGGGTTCGGGGTTGAAGAAAATTCTGTTCATAAAAATTTTTTTAATAAAAATTTCACAATAAATCTTCACCGGGCAATTATAAAATATATCATTTTATTTTTAAATCCGTGCATCATCTTTAAAAACCTCAAAAGTAAAGAGGATCTTTCAGTTGTAAAAAAAAAGATTTGTGGATATGTCGTCAGGTCGGCGGTGCCGATAGGCGCCGCCGGGAAAATTTTTGAAGATTTTAGCAATATTGTTAAGAAAAATTGCTTCAAAATAATTTACCAACACTTCTTAGATTTTGGGAGTTACTAGTAAAAATTTCTAAATTTTTGTTAAATGACTGACTATACCTTTTTGAATTTCAAATGACTTAAAAAGATATGGAAAAATGCGCCGATTTTTTTTCTACAAATATGACACTAAAAATTAAGATCATTCAACATTGAAAAAGTTATAAAAGGAAAACTATTTAAAAAATGATCAGAAATTGTTTTCTTCTCAATTGATGTGTTCATAAAAAGTGCTAAAAATGATTTCTGCAGACGGGATCCGAACCACACCCGATAACCCACAACACAGACCCACTCACCACTACACCACCTCATCATTAAAGATGAATCGTTTCAAAAGTACTTATTCTCCCCAAAAAAAGTCCGATCTTTAGGGGTGTTTGTTCAACCCCGATCCCCGACCCAAAAAAAGGTCGGGGACGGGGTCGGGGTCGGGGAGGCCGGGGTTGGCAACGTCGGGGTCGGGGTCGGGGACGACCCCTTTTTTGGGCTCGGGGTCGGGGGTCGGGGGTCGGGGGTCGGGGAGCAACCCTAGTGTAAACTATTGACGATGCTTAGACGAAGACGGTTTAAATTCCGGGCGTCGCCTAGACACCGAAATTCGATGATGGACAGATGTACGGCCATGACTCTGATGCCCAGTGCTGTCTCTACAAAAATGGCGAACCATCGGCCAATTAACATAACTCCCCGCGGCTTTATCGACACTAGACGATTTTGGGTACTCAAAAGCACCATCACGATCGGCGTCTTCCCATTTCCCTCTCGGGAAAATCCATCACGTTATACAACCAGACCAAAAATCCACACAATTTGAAGATGCGAATAGAGCAGACAGACTTCTTCGATCAAGCGTATTCGGAAATTTGTTCCATTGTTTTGGCAGAAAGAAGAGCGTCCCGTCCAAGTACAATAAGCATGGCATCACTTTCGATGACAAAATAACACTTGCAAAATTTCGCACAATTCCAGTTAACCCTTCTTTCGATGAAATCAGTGAAATATTTGTCATTTCGGCCAATTTTCGAGCAACGGAATCGCCGATAACCACACGTGGTGTTTCCAATATTGGCAATCGATAAACGAATTTGGCACGGATCAGCTCCAACGTCCAAGCCGTTTGTGCAAAGAACGCATTCCATTTTTCCAATTCGTCACCATCGAATGGCATTTCGGAGCGTCCAGCGACAATTTCATAAAACCACTCTCGTCCAGCGCCTTGTTGGCGTGACAACAATTGACAAATCTTGCTTCCATCGCATCTCGAATTTCACCCATTCTTGGAAGAATTGTCGAAGGGATCAAATTTCCCCTATCAACAAACACCACCCATTCTTGTCCGGTATCGGCACTAACAATTGTGCGACTAACAGACGAGCAGCCGTATTTGAATTGACTTAGCTTAGGCTTAAGCTTAGGCTTAGGCTGGCAACACACACACTTCATAACTTCTTAAAAATCATATTCAAAATTTTAAAGTCTTTTTTATTGTCGAGTCAAGCATAAGTTCACTACGTTTTTTATTGTCGAGTCAAGCATAAGTCCACTACTAAATTTTTTTTGTCGAGTCAAGCATTTCACTATGTTTTTTATTGTCGAGTCAAGCATAAGTTCACTATGTTTTTTATTGTCGAGTTTCGCAAGCAAACAAAAAAAAAAATCAATTTTGAGTATGTAAAAATGGTTACCCGTTCGTTGTTCAGTGAACGCGTCATTGATGGCCTGTTGTTGTTTGTTTTGATACTCCTCCATCTTTGCAAATTGTTTGCCCTTTTTGATGCCTTTCAATTCCAATTCAACTTGATCGATCTTTCTAAATGAATCAATCAAACTTTAGAATCTGAAAATTATCTAAAAATAAATTGAAAATTTTGGAACCAGCAGAGAAGACATTGTACGTCATGTGAATGTGTGAAAAACAATGGTCAACCCGGTGCATCTTTCTCGCTTTCTCTCTAACTCTCTCTTTCTCTCAATTCACTCTCTTCTTTCCTCTCTAACTCTCTCACTTCTTTCTCTCTCGATTTTAGGTTTGTAGTATTTTTATTATTAAGACGTGATCTTCGTAGAATGCAAAGAACGTCTGACCGCACAGGAACCGTGAAACGTATTACTTTTATTATTGGATATTAGTATAGCATTGTAATTGCTGTAGTCGAGCACATGGTGTAATCATCAATAAGAATCAAAAAATGAAAATTTAATGAACGGCCCGGGTTGGTGCAAGCGGGTGCCATCATACGGCACCGCCATCCCCGGGCTGGTCGTATGTATGTGCGGGTCTTCAAGCAAAAATTTTACAACACTACAATTCAACGATTAAAATAATATATACTATAAAATAAAAAAGCGGAAGATGGCGGAACAAAATAAAAAGTTATATTTCAAAAATACACCAAATGCAAAAATACAAATAACTGTATGTTATGAATCCACGGCGCCTCTTCAAACAAAAAATATTGTAAAGGAGTAAACAAATTTCATTTTATGCAACAACAAACAAGGCAAAATATATAAATTACAGACAAAAATATACAAAAAAATATTTATGTGTGCTGCCTGCCGGCAGATTCAAAAACAAAAATAAAAATGTAATATTATACCCTATAATAAATTAATCATGCCAAAGTATTCTAAAATAAAATATCAAATATACCAAAAAACAAACTGTTCCTAAAACCAAATATATTTTTGTACAAAATATGTACCCAAAAACTTATAAAATAAATATACCAAATACTAATAAAAATACCAATTATACCAAAAACAAGAATTTACTGCATTAAATATACCATTCAAAAATATATTACCAAAAACTAAATTACAATATTATGCCAAATATTCAATAATAAAAGTAATGCGTTTCACGGCTCCTGTGCGGTCAGACGTTCTTTGCATTCTACGAGGATCACTTCTTAATAATAAAAATACTACAAACCTAGATGTAATAAAAACAAAATAATAATAAAAAAGTCGCATTCAAACAACAAACGGATCATCGACACTACAATATACATATGTAAAGAAGTTTAGCACATACTAAAAACACAATTTTTCTACAAACCAAATATTTTTTTTGTAAAAAATATGTACCCAAAAACTTATTAAATAAATATACCAAATACTAATATACCAATTATACCAAAAAGAAGAATTTTCTGTAATCTAATTTATCTTCATACCAAAGATGATGTGCTAACCGGTTTCTTCTACAAAATCTTCTATAAAAAAATATAACAATAAAATATATACAACGGCCTACATGTGGAAAGCCTTGGGGCTTGCTAGCATGTTATAAAAACTCAATTCTTTACAACCAAAATAATTTTTATCACATTAAATTGTTTTGGTTATTAATTGCTTTGTTTTTAAGTATCATGTATAGAAGTTATTAATACATTTTTTGTTTGTTGTTTATTTTATTTAGAGTTTTTTGTTTGCTGATATTGATATTTTTTTCATTAATTGTCTATAATTGTTTTTGCTTTGTTGGTTTAACTTTTTAGATTTTTTAACACCTTGTCCTGATACTTTTTAATCTGCTTCAGCGCTAGTGCCGCACTTTTATACAACATATCAGTCGCCTTTTGTCTCCAAAAGAAGAACTGAACTTTCGTTTTTTTTAATTAATTTGTTTTTGCTTAATTTTTGGTCTGTAGTTGTAAATAATTGAGTTTTATATAACATGCTAGCAAGCCCCAGGGCTTTCCACATGTAGGCCGTTGTATATATTTTATTGTTATATTTTTTTATAGAAGATTTTGTAGAAGAACCCGGTTAGCACATCATCTTTGGTATGAAGATAAATTAGATTACAGAAAATTCTTCTTTTTGGTATAATTGGTATATTAGTATTTGGTATATTTATTTAATAAGTTTTTGGGTACATATTTTTTACAAAAAAAAATATTTGGTTTGTAGAAAAATTGTGTTTTTAGTATGTGCTAAACTTCTTTACATATATTGTAGTGTCGATGATCCGTTTGTTGTTTGAATGCGACTTTTTTATTATTATTTTGTTTTTATTACATCTAGGTTTGTAGTATTTTTATTATTAAGAAGTGATCCTCGTAGAATGCAAAGAACGTCTGACCGCACAGGAGCCGTGAAACGCATTACTTTTATTTATTGAATATTTGGCATAATATTGTAATTTAGTTTTTGGTAATATATTTTTGAATGGTATATTTAATGCAGTAAATTCTTGTTTTTGGTATAATTGGTATTTTTATTAGTATTTGGTATATTTATTTTATAAGTTTTTGGGTACATATTTTGTACAAAAATATATTTGGTTTTAGGAACAGTTTGTTTTTTGGTATATTTGATATTTTATTTTAGAATACTTTGGCATGATTAATTTATTATAGGGTATAATATATTTTTTGGTATAATTTATTTACTCTCGCTGAGCACGCAGCGATTTTTGCTGTTCAAACTCGGAATTTTTATTTAGAATGTATTATTAGTAGCTTTTTTTTTGTTGCGAATAGGGGTTGACGAGAGAAGCCCAAAAATAGCATTCATTTTGAAAAATTTTAGAATTAGAGCAACTTTTTAGTCCCTAAAAATCCCTATTTCGGCCTTTTTGAGAATAAATCCTTATTTCGCCGTTGTTGCGTTTTTATTTTTTATAAGTTTCAAAAAGTGTCAAAAATATTATATTTACAATTGTAAGAAGAAAATTAATAAAGAATGATAGATTTTAAAGGTTTTAACGCAAAAATTGACTAGATTTAGTCAGTTTTACCACCTTTTTTGGTCCCTATTTTGCTACTTTTTGGGGTTTTTAGTCACTATTTTGGGGGTTTTTAGTCTCGTCTCCAAAAATCTTGACAATCTCGATCTTATGTTGTCAAGACGAGAATTAAAATAAATTATAATGAGCCACATTAATGTGCTTAGTATTAAATTAATGAGCCACTTTATTTGCTAACTTTGCAAATAGCGCCAATATTTTTCTATCCGATGCACAATTTATTTATACAATTTTATATGCGAATAAAGTCAATAAATTGATTGGCAATATTTTAATAATTGCGCAAATATTACATTTACGTCAGTGTCCATTTCGGCAGAGAGTATTTTCGTATGTGGTTATTTGCCACCGGTTAAATAAATATGCCACATATTAAAATTTAATATTTTGTTTTTAAAATAAATATAGCATTTCCGATTAATTTCGAGGAGTGTTTTCGTAAGTGGTTATTTGCCACCGGTTAAATAAATATGCCACATATCAAAATTTAATATAATATTTTGTTATTTTTTAATAATTACAGCATTTCAGTTTTATTTCCATCATTTCCCACTTAATATTCATATTTACTCAATTTTAAGATTTCTCATAACTTTTTGATTTTTCGTCACACACCCCGAAATATTAAAAATTCACACTAGAAGTCGACCCGGGCTAACCAATGGTGTATCATTTATATATTTTCCGACTAACAGTTCGCAAGGTTCCCTTATAAGCCTAAGCCTAAGCCTGAGATAGGCACGTAGCAGCTCGTTTAAGCGCTCACGGTTGAGCGCCGGCTCATTTGAGCGCCCAGTGTTTAGAAAGTCTAAATTAAAAAGTTGGAGCTTTATATTCGATTATACTTCTATTTATTAAAAAAATGAAAAAAGCATCTTTTACGAAATGCAGACCACGTCACTTACGTTCTTACGCATTCTGTATCTTTGCAGGGAATGTTGTAGCGCAAAACAGCTCACATATTTGATTCTTCACCTCATTTTAGCAAGGATCTGTAAAGAAAAATTCCGGATCTGGGCCCGTGATCATGTCGAAAAGTTAGGTCGAACATGCGAAAAAATTGTTAGAATTTCCAGGTTTCGTAAAAGATGATTTTTCCATTTTTTTTAATAAATAGAAGTATAATATCGAATAACAAAGCTCCAACTTTTCAATTTATACTTTCTAAACCCTGGGCGCTCAAATGAGCCGGCGCTAAAAACTGTGCGCCTTCAAACGAGGCGTACTGTTATTATTTGGATCAAAATTTTTTTTGTTAAATTGTTTTATTTTTACTAATTTTTCTTTTATTGACCATGGCGAATAATTAATTTTTTAGTTGAATTTTTTGAAAAATTTGAATTTAACGCCAAAAAATTTGAATTTTGGGTTAAAAATTTGAAATTAGCGCTAAAAATTTGAATTTTGGGTCAAAAATTTAAAAAAAAAATTGAATTTTGAGCCAAAATATTGATTTTTGGAAGAAAAATGGCGAAATATTGATTTATTCCCGAAAATGGCAAAATATTGATTTTTATTGAGTAATAACTCGCTCTAAATCAAAAATTTTGCGATAAAAAAATGTCCATTTTGGACTTTTCTCATCAAATGCTATCTGCAAAAAAAACATTTTAAAAAATATTTCTGTCAACCCTAATCATGACCTGTCCATTAGAATTCCAAAATTTGAATACTCCGGCTGAATTCTCATTTATGTCATCCAAGGACGTATGGCAACCCCGGTTAAAAACCTAATTTTGTCAACCCTAATGATGACTTTTTTGAAAAAGAAAATTTGGAAAAGGGAACTCTAAACTGTTATTTATAGAAAGATTGGCAAGACTAAATTTTAAATAAAATTGTAAAAATTCTGTATTTTTTAAGCTAATGACAAAAAGACATGGTATTCCTTTTCATTTGCATAACTTACCAGTCTTGCGCTTATCCAGTCAGCCACATGTGCGGCAGTTTTGCGCAGTAACAATCCAATCTCTCTTTTTTCTTCCACAATTCGTTCAATGTTGCCAGCGTAAGAAACTTCAACACAATGTGTCGCGATGAGAACCTAAATTGACAAAATGAGAATTAAAATAAAAAATAAAAGACAAAAAATATGGTATTTATTGAATTTTTCAATTTTTTCATCACTTCTAAAAACGTACAACTTTCATTAAAACCAAACGAAGCACTTGAGCAAAATACAACAGTGGCTCTTTTTTCCAACTGTTCCCGTCAGCTATGTTTTCTAACGAGCACCTGAAGATTTAATTTTTAAGAGTTTACGGAAACGCACACAAAATGGGACCAAATTTTACCAATTATTAATTAAATTGCTTTTTAAAAAACTAACAATAAACACTACGGTGCAACTTATAGTTAAAGCAATCCCTGTACCTACCAGTTATACGATTCTCTCGTTTTTTCTAAATTCGATTGCAATTTTCTTAGGGCTTCTCCGACCACTGTACAGTTTCCGGTACGTAGAACTAAAACAAAATGTGTTTAAATTGAGTTAGTTACATTTTTGGATATATTATTTGCACTATTAAGTCGGCAAGTGAAGATGAAATTTCCAAATGAAATTTGGTGGGTGGGTATATCACCCCAGGGCTTTATTGTAAAATTTCAAAGAATTTTGCGGAATGAACTTGTGTGCCAAGTTATGACGTGCCAATAAAATGTTTTCACTTGCCGATCCCTCTTTTGTAAATATTGGATTATTATTATATCTAAATTTTATAAATGTTTTTTAGTAAAATGTACTTTTTTTAAATTCATTTTGCATGTCTGGCCACGATGCTTTAGCCAATAGTGCTAAAAATACACGAAAGAAAAATTGTTAAATTTTTTTGTTAATATTTTAACTAATAAAATTTAAGTAAATATTTTTACAGCTTTCAATAATAAATAACCCTGATTACTCACAACCAGAACTTTAAGCGGAGACGTCTTAACAGCATTACAGTGAGCAATAAATTCATCTTTATAGTTAGACCGATCTTTGAGCGGATCAGTAATGTCAATGTAGAATCCCTCAATGGTAACCAACGGCATTTCGATTTTCTGAAAATAAATAAATATGAAAATACATTCCATACTTAAATAAAGTAGCTTTATTTTTAACATTTACAATACCTCAGTATATTCCCGTTCAATTAAATAATATTTGAATTCAAATTTATATTGTTCTATTGCTTTTGAGAGCACATCAAGCTACCGTTCGATTCCTGCCATCGAGCTGAACACGTATATCCAAACGCTGGATGCGTGAGACAAATATGAAGAAAGTTATGGCGCTCGGCTTGCATGGATTTGGTAGGGTGGGCCTTAATTTGTTAGGGCCCTTTGAATTTATAATATTCCATCATATTATATACCGTTCGATTCCTGCCATCGAGCTGAACACGTATATCCAAACGCTGGATGCGTGAGACAAATATGAAGAAAGTTATGGCGCTCGGCTTGCATGGATTTGGTAGGGTGGGCCTTAATTTGTTAGGGCCCTTTGAATTTATAATATTCCATCATATTATATACCGTTCGATTCCTGCCA